>NW_020717270.1:88676-108858 GCF_900518725.1 Notechis scutatus
ACTGGTAGGACTTCCTGTTCCGTTGACTCTATGGTGATTTAACCAACTTATTTCACTTGTAGGACTTCATATTTCATTTAATCTATGGTGATCTGACCAACTTATTTCACCAATAGGACTTCATGTTCTGTTGACTCTCTGGTGATCTAACCAAGTTATTTCAAGGACCAACTTATCTCACTGGTAGGACTTCCTGCTTCCGGTGACCCCCTGATCTTCTGCTAAACACCTTTGCATCCTTAAACCCCTGCTACAAAAACCCCCTCACAGGCCAGTTTATATCTACAGATGCAAAGCATGTGGTGCGAACCTCCCTCAACAAGCTGAGATAACCTGGGGCCCAAATTATGATGTGGGAGGGAGAATTAGGAACTCTGAAGAGGATAAATGGTTGGCTTGCAGCTGCTGAAGACACTAATTTTGCTCCTTAAAATGCCCGGGTCTCTTTTGGAAACAGATTCTGGACGCTGAGTGACCAAGCAAGGTTTGGAACAGCCCCTGAATCAATCGTTTTTCTCTCCTCGGGTAGATGGAGAAACTTCACACTCCGCTGATTTTCAAGAGCAAGAATTTCAAAGCACCCAGAACTGTAAACCACGTTTATCAGCCTCTGTTTGACCTAGTTGGGACATCCTCCCGCAAGACCCCACCAGCAGGAGCAAATGCCGTTCCCCTGCTGCGTATCGGGTGGAGGTGCATATATATATATCTGAATTTTCCCCAAGAGGAGGGATGATCCAGTGGGAAATGGGAGGGTTTGGGTTGGTTTGGGGACATTTCCGCCGATGAATGCTGCTTTCTTTCAACATCGTTGAGGTCTTCTAGTCCAACCCCCTGATCAAGCAGGAGATCCTACACCAGGGGTGACTAACCTTTTGGGGCTCCTATGCCGAACACTGTGTGTGCGCTCACATGCCAGAACCCAGAAGGCAATGCGCGTGGGGCCCCCCCCATGCCCCCTGCACATAATTCTCCCACCGCCCCTTTACCTGCACTGCGCACGCATGCGCCTCCCAGCTGATTTTGGGGCCATTTGAGGCCTTTTTCGGCCTCCCAGAGGCTCCCCTCAAGCCTCCGGGAGGCCGAAAAAAGCCTCAAAGAAGGCTGAATATCAGCTGGGAGACGCGCATGCATGTGCAGTGCAGGTGAGTTTGGCTGGGGCCCACGTGCCCATACAAATGGCTCTGCGTGCCCCCTGTGGCACACGGCACAGGTTCCCCATCACGGCCCTAGACCATTCTGGACCAATGGCTGCCCAGTGCCTTCTTGAAGACCTCCAGTGATGGAGCGCCCACAACTTCTGCAGGCAAGCCAGACGTTCCCTGATCTGGGGTTGTAGAATCAGAGCGTTGGAAGGGACCTTCTTGGAGGTCTTCTATCTAGCCCAACCCCCCAGTTTGAACCCCATTCCGCTCAAATGGCGGTCCGGCCTCTTCTTAAAAACAACTCCAGTGTGACGGGCAGCGTGTCAACTTGTAAAACATCCCTACACTTGCTTCCAAGTTGCCATAAGAAAGAGGAGGGGAGGAGGAGGGAAGGACTGGAGAAGCGTACAGCAAATGAACTTAGAAGGACGTTCTAACTTTATCTTTAAAAATATTCTAGCTAAGCTACTGAAGCTTTTGCCCGTGAAAAACTTGAATTGGAGGACGCGATGGATGACCTTAGCCCGTGTCTGTGCTTAATTGGAGAAATTGATTTAGGGCACACCCGGGGGAGGGGAGGGGGGGGGAAGCACAGGGTCACAGGTGACTGTAACTATGTATGCCAGAGTTGGCTTCCTACAGGTCATGCCAGCATGTCGCTCCTAATGAATCCTCTGTATTTTTTTTGAAGTTTGGCTCGAGGCTCATGAGTTAATTAGGGCGATCGCTGGAATCCTGACACAGTGCACCCTTGCAGTACGAAAGCTCCGTGCACACATTTAACCATCATGCCACGGGGCAAGATTTTGGCAACGAACACTGGTCATCTTGAAATGAGGTTCCCCTTTCAGACGGACAGGCCGTGGTCCGAGCCGTCTCTCCCTCCCCGGGACACACACCCCCTCTCCAAGGGACATCTAGCCGTGCCTCACCTGTGGCGACAGCGCTGTAAGAACCTCATGATCTTGCGAGCAGCTTGGTCCTGCTTCTTGGTGAGCAGGCTGCTTCTGTTGGAGAGGAGAGAAAGGGGGGACAGACACATAAAATGTTGGGTGATTTAGAACCCAGAACATTTTTGGGGGGTGGGGTGGGGTTTGCCTGCATGTCAAGAATCGGAGTTGGAGAGGGGTCCTTGGTGCCCTCTGAGCTTGACTGGTTCCTCGCAGGTGTTTCATTACCCAACTATGCATACAGAGAGCAAACCCTACTCTTTTCTAGCACTGATGATGTTACCTAGTTGGGTAATAAAATGTCCGCAAGAAAATAGCTCAGGGAGCATCAAGGACCCCAGATCTTCCTCCTCTTCTCC
Organism: Notechis scutatus; assembly: GCF_900518725.1. The sequence continues at coordinate 91,131 of NW_020717270.1, forward strand.
TTTTCCTCTCTCCTTTTCCTTCTCCTCTCCTTCTCTCCTCCTCCTCTCCTTTTCCTCTCTAATTCTTTTCTTTCTCTCCTTCTCTCCTCTCCTTCCCTCCTCCTCTCCTTTCTCCTTTTCCTTCTCCTCTCCTCCTCCTCCTCCTCTTCTCCTCCTCTCCTTCTTCTCTCCTTCTTCTCTCCTTCTCTCTAATTCTTTTCCTTCTCCTCTCCTTCCCTCCTCCTCCTCTCCCCCACCTTCTCCTCCTCGTTCTTCTCTCCCCTTTCGTAAGTTTCCATCTGTTGCTTCTTGTCCTGCCTTCAGGTGCTTTGTAGACCCCCGCTACCTCTTTGGGGCAGCCCTTCAAATACTGGAAGGCTGCCATCCTGTCACCCTTCTCTTTGTTAAACTCAGGTCCTCAAAACCATCCATCGTCCTTACCTCCCCCCCCAAAAGGCCCACCTGAGCTTCTGCTGCATGAGAGCTGCGGTCCGGCGGTTTTGCCTCCTCTTGCCAAATTCTTTGTAGCTGCGATAAAATTGCTGGATGAGAACGGCGGCTCTCCGGCTTTGCTGGAATTTCTTCTGCTCGTAGTAACTTCGGAATTTGCTCTGGATCAAGATGGCAGCTTGGATCATCTTTTTATAAAGTGCATACTGCGTGGGGAAGGGGCAGGAGAAGGCGCGGGGAGGGGCGGGATTGGCAGGAGGGGGGTGGGAAAGAGAGAGGAAAGAAACTGAAGCCGCTCGCCCCGAGTTGAACAAGGGCTGGCTAGCCCAGATCTCCTGGCTGTGTACAGGCACACATGCTACTCTTCGGGAGAATCAAGCGGCATTTTAGAGTCTTAAGTTTTCCAATCGTGGCAACTTGACGACCTGTGGACTTCAACTCCCAGAATTCCACAACCAGCGTGGAGGTCTTCTTTGGCTGTGTGTGTGTGTGTGTGTGTGTGTGTGTGTGTGTGTGCCTGAACAATTCCCTCCTCCCCCTTTTATAGGACAGGCTGGCCATCCGTAGCAAAGCAGCGGTTACCGAGACCCAGTGGTATGCTGACGGTTCGCACCGGTTCTAGCGATCCGGTTGCGCTAGTCAGCAGTTGGCCCCACCCACCCGCCCCGCCCTTTTCTGTCTTATATTTCCTTTGTTTGTAACTCAGCTGGTAAGGCAGCTGTTTTCCTCGCCAACGGTAAGTTCTCATGCTTAAAATTGCCCGTTTCTAGAACGCTCCGCGTGCCCCCCACAGAACCGGCAGTAAAACATTTGGAATTCCACCACTGGTCGTAGCCAAACCAACCAACGTTTCTCCCTTGCCAAGACCTGTGTGCAAAGCTCACAAACTGGGTTGTGTATTTATGGCGTCATTACCTTCAAGGCTATCCAAGTAAGCTTGGGAGGGAGAAACAGAAAATACAAGATTAACGTTAACAAGTCGGCCCCGTCCGTCATCGGTGGTACTAAGCGAGCCTCCCGCTGAGCTTCTCGGGAAGGGAGAGAAGCTGGAGGCTTCAGCGGAGTCGTGCAAATGGGTGTGGAGCGTGGCGTCTTCTTGGAACTGCTCCACACCCGTTTGCACTGCACAGGTGACCCCCGAGGACACAGGAAAACCTCCAAGTGGCCTCAGTGGCTCTCTAAAAAGAAGGATGCAAATGACCAGCTTTGTCTTCAAGGAGCATCAATCCTTCCGTTTCCCCCACCATTCGCTCAGAACTGAAGAAGCTTCTCAGGTGAGAAGCGAGACCTCTTCAAGGGAAAAAACCACCAAGGAAGTCCAGTGGCCTCTTGAAAAAGCACCTTTGGGACAAAGATAATCCTTCAAGTGACCTGAAGGACTCTCTTAAAAAAAATGAGCAGCTTTGTCTGCAAGGAGCATCAATCCTTCCGTTTCCCCACTATTCGCTCAGAACTGAAGAAGCTTCTCGGGTGAGAAGTGAAACCTCTTCAAAGACTAAAAAAAAAAACCCCAAGAAAATCCATCTGCCTTTTGGGGGGGAAAAAAGCACCTTTGGGACACATGAACAAAAGCATCTCCTTAAGGAGGCAGGGAGGCAGCTGAAGCCCTTCCACGCCAAGTCTGAGAGCTTTACGTGGTCTCGATGCCTTGAGTGGCCAAAATGGATGAAGAGTGGGGAGTCCTTTCCAGAGAAACGCTCCCCCCCTCCCCTCGGGGGGTCACCGCGGCCGAAAGGGTTTGGGTGAGGTGAGGTGGAGGTGCCAAGCGGACCAACGGGTCTCTAGAGACGGGCCAACGGGGTCGCCCTCACCTGCTTGTATTTCCGGTAACAACGCTGAATGACGGCCGTGGCCACTTCCTGTTGCTCCCGGAGGGGACGTCCCTGAGGAAACAATAAAGCAGCACAATCACCTTCTGGAAGAAAGGGATGCGGGAGAGAAGGAGGGCATGGCGGGAGGCTAGTCCTCAGGGAAGGGGGGAAGCCGCCAGAGAGGTGGATTCCTCAAACAATTCACGGAGGAATGAAGAATTAAGAGTAGGATAGCATCAGACAGGATACAGAACAGATTACAGGATATAGAACAGAACAGATCAAAATAGAACAGAACAGAATACAGAACAGAATACAGAACAGAATAGAATATAGAACAGAACAGAATAGAACAGAATAGAATGGAACAGAACAAAATATAGAATATAATAGCCCTTAGATTTATATGCCGCTTCACAGCCCTCTTTAAGTGGTTTACAGGGTCAGCCTCTTGCCCTCAACAATCTGGGTCCTCATTTTACCGACCTCGGAAGGACGGAAGGCTGAATCAACCTAGGTCAGGATCGAACGGCGGGCAGTGGGGCAGAGTCAGCCTGCCATCCTGCCTTCTAGCCCCTGCGCCACCACAGCTCCGCCGTCCTTTTGCCAGGGACTGGCCTTCCTCCCAAGGCACCCGAGAGCAGGCATCTCTGCCGCCACCGCCCCCCCCCCCGCTTCCTCGCGGCTTCTCGCCCCCCACCTTGTATTTCCTGAAGGCGGTCTGGACCAGCTTGGCGGCTTCGTAGAGCTCCCGTTGCTCGTGGTCGGAGAGGGTCAGCTGTGCAAACTCGTTTTCCACCTTGTCACCGGCGGAGGCGCTTAGGAACTCGGACCAGTCTGTCGCCGAGGGGAGGCTGGGCTTCTCAAAAGCCATCGCATTGACTGGCGAGCCGGAGGGGCTGCGGCTGGTGTGGGGCGAGGGGGTCGGGCACCCACCGTAGAGGCTTCTGCAACGGAGGGGAGGGCCGGAGCATCAGGAGGGGCTGCCCGGCCCGGGAAAAACGGGGGGGGGGGGGGGGGGGGGGGGGGGGGGGGGAGTGGGAATCCTCAGGAGACATCGGGCGAGCCCTGAAGGCGTTCCCTAGTTGGGTCATGAAACGACTGCAGGAAAACCTCGGGGAGCACCAGGACCCCACGGCCCTCCTCCTCCTCCTCCCTCTCCCCCTCCCCTCCCCTCCCCTTTTTCCTTCTCCTCCCCTCTTTCTCTCCTCCTTTCTCCTCCTCCTCTTTCCTCTGCTCCTCTCCTCCCCCTTGTTTGTCCTTGTCCTCCTTTCTTCTCCTCCCTCTACTTCTCCTCCTCCTCTTCCTCCCTCTCCCCCTTCTTTCTTCCCCCTCTCCTTTCTCCTCCTCCTCCCTTCCCCTCTTTTCCCCCTTCCCCACGAACCTTATCTGAGCAGCGCTGGGCACGCGGTCCACGTCGGCCAGGTAACTGGCCAGCCAGCTCATGGAGGTGCTAATGGCCGCGCTTTCTGTCCTCTCCACCTGAGACGCCTCTTCGGCCGGCATGAAATTCTCCTGCTTGATCCTCTCCGGGGTGGCTTCGATGATGTGCTCGGCCAGGGTCATCATGGTGACCTTTTGGGGGGGGGGGGAGGAGAAGGAGATCCTACTCAGCCCAAGCCCCTCGGGCGGCAGGAAGCCCACTCTACTAGCCCAGCTTAGAATCGGGAGGCTGGAGGGAATCTCAGAGGTCAACCAGTCCAACCTCCCCTGCCCAAGGCCGGAGTCCTTATACCCTTCTGGACAAACGAGGGTCCAATTTTCCCACTCGGTACCTCCAACAGACTTAAGTCTATACTTTTGTGGACTGAACCCTTTTCTATATCTCTACAGGCAGTCCCCGACTTACAACGATTTGTTTAGTGACCATCTGAATTTGCAAGGGCGCTGAAAAAAGGGACTTATGACTGTTTTTCACACTTACGACCACTTACGACTCTGTAACAGCCGTTGCGTAGCCAGCCAACTGATCCATTGGGGAAGGAGTTCCCCATTAAATTCCCACAGGTGAGTTGCCGGTTATCCACTTACCTGCAAATCATCCATGTGGTGCAAGCAGTTTTCGCCCTCGGCGCTATCCCGGAAAGAAAGCAATTCCGCTTCGGCCGCTTCCCTGTCCGCCATCATCACCACATTCATCGGTTCCCGCGGATGCAACCGTTGAGCGCCAGAGTCTTTCCCCAACGGCGCCAACCCTTTCGGGCTGCCGGTCACCTGCGCGGCCGATACGCCCAGGTAGGTCTCCTTCGGCCTCCATTTGGAGCTGCGGTAGCTGGCCAGCTCGGGGACCAGATCCCGGGCGTACTCCGTGCCGCCGTGCTGGGGGTTGATTGTCTCAAGGAGAGCAGCAGGCTTCGCGCCGGGGATCGGTTTCCGGCTGCTGGGCTGCTCCAGGCTCAAGGCTGTGGACAGAAGCTTCTCCTGCCTCGTGGAGAAATAGTCGGGGTTCAGTTTGTGTTTTTTGGGCGCTGGGTAATCCTTCTGGCTCTCACTGCTGTAGTAACTGGAGGGTTCGGACCGAGGCCGTCGCAATTCTGAAAGGAAAGGAAGGACGAATCAGGAAACAACCAGGTCTTTGGAGGTATCTAAGATAGATAAATAGATAGATAGATGGATGGATGGATGGATGGATGGATGGATGGATGGATGGATGGATAGATAGATAGATAGATAGATAGATAGATAGATAGATAGATAGATAGATAGATAGATAGATAGATAGATATAGACATATTATATAGACATAGATAGATAAATAGGTAAAGATATATAGATATAGTATAGATATGGATACAGATAGATATAGAAATAGATAGATAGATAGATAGATAGATACATAAAAACATTATAGATATAGAAAGATATAGATATATACAGATAGATATAGATACATTATATAGATAGAGACAAAGATATAGAGATATAGAAAGATATAGATATATTATGTATAAATAGATAGATATAGATATAGATATAGATATAAAGGGCTAACCAGGTCTGCCAGATGGATCTTGACAGACTTGAACACTGGGCCATATTTAACAAAATGAAATTCAACGTGGAGAAAAGTCAAGTCTTACACTTAGGCAAGAAAAACCAAAATATACATACAGACTGGGTGAAACCAGGACTCAATAGCAGGAACTGGGAGAGGGACCTTGGAGTCTCAGTGGACAACCAGCTAAATAGGAGCCAGCCGTGTGCAGCAGCAGCCAAAAAAGCTAATGTAATCCTTAAATTGCATTAACAGAGGGATACAATCCAGATCGAGGGAGGTACTAATGCCACTCTATAAAGCCTTAGTAAGGCCACACCGAGAGTACTGCATCCAGTTTTGGTCACCACAATGTAAACTCTGACCTTGCTAGTTTTTTTTTTTTTTTTGGTAGACATTACATTACCAAACTAGGTAACATCATCAGCGCCAGCATGGATGCTTGAGAAGGTGGACCAAAGATGGCCTTTGCCCACCTACCCGTGTTCGCATTGGAAACCACTGAGATTCCCTTTTGCTGGTCCTGAGAGGCGGTGAGTTTGCTGGGCCACTGGGACGTCCAGTTGTCACCGCTGGGCTCTTCCTGCGGAGGGCAGGGGAGGCGAGGGGACGGCCGGAGCTGCGCCTGCTCCTCCCGCTGCAGCTGCTCAAGGCATTCGGCCAGCTTCACGTGGCCGCGGGAGCGGGCGATGGTCAGCGGCAGCCTGCCGAGCGAGTCAGGGATGGAGATGGCCCGCCGGTCCCACTTGTAAAGGACCACGGCGGCGTCCGTGTGGCCCAGAGCGCAGGCCCACATCTGGAAGGGAAACGATTTCAGGGTCATTGGGGAAAACGGAGGAGATTTCCTGCTGCAGTAGCCTATGTCGGCAGACCCGGTTAGGCTCCTCCCCCCTCTCGTTACAAGGAATCCCCCCCTCCCCGTTTCCCAAATTCAAGCGTCTCTTGGACCACGCAAGGAAAACCGCTCTCCGTACCAGTGGCGTGCAGGAGAAGTGGTCCACATTCAGCGGATCGACCTCCAGCTCCAGATCGATGCTGTCGGCATGTTTGGTGCTATGGAACCAAGGAGGAGAAAGAAGATGGCAAAAGGATCCTGGAAGAAGGTCCCAGAAGGCGGCGATCCGGTTTCTTTTGGAGCCTGGAGGCTGTGGTGTTCTCTCTTTCTCTCTCTCTTCTCCTGTTCCCCTCTCTCCCCGCTCTCTCTTCTCTCCCTTTCTCCCACTCTCCCTTCTTTCTCTCCCGCTCTTCCTCTCCCTTTCTCCATCTCCTCTCTCCTTCCTCTTCCTCTCTTTCCCCCTCCCTTTCTCCCTCTCTCCCCCTCTCCCACTTCTGCCTTTCTCCCTCCCCCTCCCTCTCTTCTCTCTCCCTTTCTCCATCTCCTCTCTCCCTCCTCCTCTCTTTCCCCCTCTCCTCCTGTTTCTCTATTCTCTCTCCCTTTCTCCATCCCCCCTCTCTCCCCCTCCTCTCCCTCTTTCCCTCCCTCCCTTTCTCTCCCTTTCTCCCCCCCACACACGTTCTAACGGGAAAGGGCACCACACAGCAGGAAGATGCCCACGAGAAAGGAGACACTTGAAATTAGGATGGGTATTGGTGAAGGACCCAAAGACCCCTAGAAACGTAGTCTCTGCGGGAAATGATTATTTGTAGACATTTCCCAACCAGTTGCTCATTCCTAAAACGCATCTTCGTTTCAATATCAGCCTGCAGTGTGGTTTTGGCAGCTGCCGAAAAGGGCCGTGCCGTCCTTGGTTGCATTAACCGAGGGATAAACGAATGGTTGTACAGCAGTTGTAAATCTCCTCCTCATTGTGTGATTTTATTGGGCGTTGCACACTGGCGGAACCAGTTTTTGGGGACAACACTGGCTTGTCCACCAAGTGCAAAGTCACACCTTGTTGGGATGACAACACAGGGAGAAGGACGCCTATAGACACACAACACAACCGCTCTCCTTGGTGTGGGCAGACCCAAAACACCACAGTCTCCACCTCCCCCAAACTCTTACCGCCATTTGAGGAGTGTCTGGATGAGGGTAGCGTAGCCCTGGGCAGCCGCCAGGTGCAAAAGGGTCATCCCCCGGAACGTCTTGGAGTGGATCAGGTGTTTGGATTTGGCCCAGCAAGCTCGGCTCATCATCTTTTCGCACACCACCACAACGCGGCTCTCGAAGCAGGTGCCCAAGGTGGCGGCCTCCGAGATGCACTGTAAGGGAGAGGCCGAGATGAGGAAGGCAAGCAGGAAGAGGCATGCACGTGTGAAAGGCGTGGGTGGGTGGGCGGGGAAGGGTCCAGGAAGAAGGATAAGTATGTTATGCTGATGGTGGTGGCATCTGGATAAGATCCCCGCCCCTTGTGTGGGCTTCATGCTGGTGTATTTTCCTGTTAGAAATTCTGTTTATATATAGCACCACAGATCAAATAAGGAGCACAGTCACCATGTGCTTTACTGCTTAACTGCTTAACTGTAACAAGAAATAGGGAACTAAAAGTACATAGATCCAAATTTGTAAACACTGCCATGTAGTGGTTGAATACTACTGTAGTTGTTACATAAAAATACATGCCAACAATGAATCCCTTCCTCTCGGTCTTCTTTCAGAGCGGGAAATGTTTAAAACATGTCGGAAAATGGGCGTGTTGTTCTACTGTGGAACAACTGACCTTTTGGCCTTACTATTTATTAAATTTGCTTGCCTCTAGATAGCTTTTCCTTCAGCCACTGGGCTGAGAGGAGACGTGCAAAACTTTGGCCCTTACCTGGGCTTGGCTACCTCCGTTGGCGCTGCTGTTGCCCCCACTTGGCTTGTGCTGCTGCAGTGTGGTCATCTCCGCCATCCTTCTCTCCATCTGTTCAAGTCGTTCCAGAATAGACATCCTGAACTGGTTATCTGCGACCCCCAGAGGGGAAAGAGATGGTCAGGGAAGAGATGCATTTGGGGGGGGGGAGGGCGCAAACCCACACCTTGGGACAGGATGTGGAAAGGATGGTCAGGTCATTTGTACCCACTGCAAAAAACGAACAAGCAGTCCTCAAGGTACCACCACATTGCTGTGGTTGTGCAAATAGTGTTCTGACCCAAACCTGGTTCCACGAGAGTAAACACAAGACAAAAGGCACCAGCACAACCTTTTACTGTTTCATTTACTAATCCCGTTTCTTCAGATAAAAGGCTGCTTCCCACTAATTAGCTCCAACAAGAAAGAGCCTGGCCAAGTTTTTCCAAGGCTGCCAAGAACAACAGATAAAGTTCCTAAACAATAAATCAAAGAGTCTCCAAACACCAGCTCAGACATTCTAACGTCCACAAGGCTTGAGTGCAAAATCTTCTTTGCTTCCTGCAAAGAACTCCGGTTTCTCAGCTGGCTTTTATCCCTCAAGGGAGGGGCCATCACCATGCAGCCTTACTCCTGAGTCGCCCGTGCTGCTGCAGCTGCTCTTTCCTTCGAGCAGCCACACTGGGCACAGGCTCCTCGGGGGCCTCTTCCTCACTGCTGCCAGCCTCCACAATCTCCAAAGGCAGCACTCCACTCCCTGATGGTCCTGGCCCCATCACCTGAGGCCCCTCACCTGAGTCCTCGCTCTCTGAGACCTCAGCCCTCCGCACCTGCTGCCAGCACAACAGATAGTTTCAAATTTAGTAGATTGCAATACCACTCGAATCCAGATTTTTTCATCTGGTCCATAAGGACGAGTGTAATTTTCCTGTTTTAAAGATAAACTACATCTTCAGCGTTCCCTCCGTCTACTAATCTGGTAAAACCAGTCTAATATTATATGTCTATTATTATTTGTAGCAACTCTTAAAACACCGTAGCATGTTTTTCCTTAATATTCACTGACACGCTTCCTTCACAATCTGTTCTAGTGCCTTGCCCTGTACGGGTAATCCTCGAGGTACAACTGTTCGTTTAGTGACCGAAGTTACAAAAACTTCGGTTTTCACGCTTCGCAGCGTTCCAGGGCCACGCGATCCTCTTTTGAGACCTTTGGACGAGCAAAGTCAACAGGTAAGCATGATTCACTTAATGACCCCATATTCGCTTAAGAACTGCCATAAAATGGGGGCAAAACTCAAGTTTAACAACTGCCTTGCTTAGCGACGGAAATTTGGCACTCAGTTGTGGCTGTAATTTGAGGACTATACTAATAATCAACTGGTTCCAGGGTCTCTCCTTTTTACTTCCTGGTCTTAATGTCCCCTTTTCAGACGCTAAATATACTTAATTTATTTGTTTATTTATCTGCTCGTTTATTACCTTTGTATGTCCCTCCTCCCTCTACTCTGGGTGAACTACAAACTATAAATTTGCACATTGAAAACTCCGAGTTCTTTTTCAGGCCTTGGGGGTTTTAACGGGGTCTGTTGTGTGTGTGAGACCCTCCCCTAAAATAACATCGGACCGGGGAGGAGAGGGGAAGCTCATTTCCCTCGTCTTCTTTCAAAGCTTCCGGCGCAACTCCGCCTCTATTTGGGGAGGGGGTGGGTTGTGCGCCTCACAGCCCCCCCCCAAGTGCCAGACGGGTCTGCAGCGGGAGGGGGAGGGGGCTGTTGGAAGAGCCCTCCCTTCCCTGGTTGCTCTCCTTTGCAGGTGCTTTGGATATTCCCACGGTCAGATATTCCCACGGGTGGGAGGTATGAGAGACACCCCAGAACCCCACCTGAGGGATGCCTCGCCCTCAGATGTGGGGGGGGGGGGGGGAAAAAGGGGGGGCCCTTTTTCCCCCCCTCCCACCCCGAAACCTCTCTGCTGAACCCCCTCCTATTGCCCAACTATAAACAGGAGCTGAGGGAGGGTCCTCAAAATCCGGACCAGCAGCTACGGAGGCCACCCAACTGCCAGAGAGGGGCCACGACCCCACAGCCCACTCCCACCCGTGTCCACGGCTCAGGATCAGCCAGTCAATCCGAACAGAGCTGGAAGAGACCCTGTAGGTCATCTAGTCCAACCCCCTGCTCAAGCAGGAGACCCTAGGCCATTTCAACCAATGAATCAACCAGAAGAGAGCTGGAAGGGGCCTTGGAGGTCCTCTAGTCCAACCCCCTGCTCAAAGCAGGAGACCCCAGACCCCATCAGTGGGACAAATCCATGACATTTGCAGCTTCCCAAGCTGGAGTGTTGATGTGTGTGTGTGTGTCGTTCCCCCCCCTTTCCCCCTCCCCCGGGGGGCCTTTCCCCTTCCCCACGCCCGCGGGGAGCTTACCGTGGGGCCGGGCTCAGCAGAGGCGAGGGGGCCATGCCCTTCTCTTCGCCCACGGGCGCCCCCCCCCCCCCCCCCCTTCCCCCCCCCCCCCCGGCAGCCCGGGCGGGCGGGCGGGCGAGGCAGGCAGCGCAGCTCCGCGATGGGCGGCAGCGCCGAGCCGGCAGCCGCAGCCGCAGCGCCGGCAGCCCCGCCTGGGCGCGGAGACGGCCAATCCGCGGCGGGGAAAGTGACATCAGATGCCCGCTCCGGAGCACAGGGGGAGCGGCCGGCGGTGGAGCCCGCTGGGGCCGGCGGAGCTCGGCCGGAGGGGAGACGGAGGAGCCCCGCCGCAACGGCCGGCCCGGCCGAGGCTCCTCCGCAATGCAGCCGGGGATGGAGGCGCTCCGACGGAGGGGAGGCCGCCGCCCCCGCCCAGAAGAAGCGAGAGGAGCGAAGGCGAAGCGGCCGGGAGAGGCGGGCCGGGACCCGAACGGCGCTTCTCCGCGTCGCCCGGCCGGTTTCGGTGGCCGCTGCGCTGCGACGTCCCTCCTGCTCCTCCTCTTCCCTCTTCTTTGTCCTCCTCCTCTTCTGCCTCCGTTTTTCTCTTCTTCTCTTCTTCCTTTTTCTCCTTCTCTTCTCCCCCCTCTCCCTTTTTTCTCTCCTCCTCCCTCTCTTCCTCCTCTCCCTCTCCTCCTTTTTCTCCTTCTCTGCTGCCTCTTCTCCCTCCCTCCTCTTTTTTCGCTTCCTCTTCTTCTCTTCCTTCTTCCCCCCCTTCTCTCTCTCCTCATCCTCTCTTTTTTCTCCTCCTCTTCTTCTCTTCCTTGCCTCTTTTTCTCCTCTCCCTCTCCTCCTTTTTACTCCTCTTCTTCTCCTCTGCCTTCCCCTTTCCTCTCCTCCTCCTCCTCCTCCTCCTCCTCTTCCTGCTCTTCTTTTTCCTCGCTTCCTCCTTTTCCCCTCCTCCTCCTCCTCCTCCTCTCTCCCTCTTCTCTTTTCCTTTCTCTTTCGTCAGGCTGAGCCCTGCTGCCCCGTCTCCTCCCTCCCCCCTCCCGGGTAACCCTAAGTGGCCAGTCCACCCCCGCCCCCCCGCCTAGGGAAGGCCCAGAGCCCCTGCATCCCAGGCCCCCCTTCCAATCTCTGCCTGGCCTACCTTGCAGGGCTGCTGTGAGACTCCAAAGGGAGGAGAAGTCCTAACTACAGCTAATCTTCGCCTTCCGACCGCAACCGAGCCCAGCGTTTCCGCTGCTAAGCAAGACACAGTTCGCCCCTTTTTGCCGAAGTTGCCAAAGTCCGTGGGAACCAGTAACGTCACCCCCCCCCCCCCCGCTGCCCCAGTGCTGTTGCAACTTCAAACAGTCACTAAACGAATGAACTGTAAGTCAAGGACTGCCTGTACAATAATTCTTCCATCACACACTTCTGGTTGCGTCACCGATTGCCTAGCGTAGAATCAAATCATCCTGGCCTTTTTTTTGTTGCTGCATCACACTTGTCAGGCTCCTTTGTCTAAACCAAGAGGACATCTAGACAAGCGAAACCACACATTTCTCCCCTGCGGCAATTCCTCCCGCTTCCTCTTCACTTCCACCACTTCAGCGTACAATCCTAGGGCTTGGAAGGGACCTCGGAGGTCTTCTAGTCCAACCCCTCTGCTGAAGGCAGAAGACCCTATACTATCCGAGTCAAAGCGCTGTCCGATCCCTCCTTAAAAACCTCCAGTGACAAAAGCACCCACAACTTCTAGAAGCAAGCCAGTTCCACAGATTTAAAAGGAGTGCTTCAACTCCCAGAATTCCCCAGCTAGATGTGCCGTCTTAAACGTCTTAAACTTAAACCATCTTAAACTTTCAGCATTCTTAAAGTTGTCCACCCATCTTAAAGTTCTCCCTCTTAAAGTTCCCCCTCTGAAAGTTGTCCACCTATCTTAAAATTATCCACCATCTTAAAGTTCTCCATCTTAAAGTTATCTGTCTTAAAGTTGTCCACCCATCTTAAAACTCCCCACCCATCTTTAAAGTTGAGAAAAATTTTGATTTAGGCAGCTCTGGGTGCCGAATGCCAGCGTGGTACCCACTTCCTAAGCCCCGCCCCCATTCCTTAGGCCCTGCCCAAATCCTCGCTCCTCACCATCCAGCGAGAGCCAGTCGTGTTGAGAAGAAGGAAGGGTTGGTAATGCCCGGGCCTTATATTCGAAAACCACCGAATTGGAAATGATCTGGTTGTTGAAAGCCACCTGCAGCGTGACGAGGCCGGTGTCGTGGGCTGAAACGACAAAAAGGGAAGCGAGTTGGACCCACAACTTCTAGAAGCAAATCAGGATGAATTGTTTTCGCTGTCTAGGAAATTCATCCTTGTCTTCTGGGGCTTTGGAGGATAGGTTGACCCCCCTCTTCTTCTCTGTGGCAGCCCCCCAAATATGGGAAGATGCTCTCACGTCTCCCCTGGTCCTTCTCTTCATTAAACCAGACCTCCCCAGTTCCTGGAACCGTTCTTCGAATGTTTTATCCTCCAGTCCCCTAATCTTCCTGGTTGCTTTTCTCTGTACTTTTTCCATCATTTTTTTTTTTTATATATTAGACTAGACTAACAGAGTTGGAAGGGACCTTGCAGGTCATCTAGTCCAACCCCCCGCCCAAGCAGGAGTCCCTACACCGTTTCTGACAGGTGGCAGTCCAGCCTCCAAGGATGATGACGCTCCCACAACTTCTGTTCCATGGGTGGACGGTTCTCCCTGTCAGAAAGTTTCTCCTTATTTCCAAGGTTGAATCTCTCCTGGTTCAGTTTCCACCCATTATTCCTCCTCTGGCCTTCGGGTGCCTCGGAGAATAGCTCGACCCCCTTTCTCCTCTCTGGGGCAGCCCCTCCCTCAAATATGGGAAGGCTGCTAATATAATGACCCAAACTGGGATGTCCGAGGCACAAGGACATTTCAGCCACAGTGAATTGTGCGCAAGGGACACCCCCCCTGCCCCCCACCACGTCTTCGTGTCTTCGCCTCGCAGCCCCTGGCTTGTTGGAGAGCCTCACCTGGGCAGTAGCAGCGTAGCACCCCTGGCTGGATCAGCGAGGCCGGCACGGAGATCTGGTCAAAAAGGCAGCTGTAGTTATTGCTGGCTTCCTGCCAGGATCCGGTGATGAGGACCTTCACGCCGCCCTGCGGAGGGAGGGAGACAGAGAGAGAGAGAGAGAGGCGGGTCAGCGGCCGGCGAGACCCTCTCCACGTCCTGCCCTGCAGGGACAATTCACGGACTCCCCCAAACTTGGCAACTTTTAAGACTGGTGGGCTTCAACTCCCAGCCAAATCTCCAGTCAGAGGTGGGATTGGCCGGTTCTCCGAACAACTCAAAATTTCCACTCCCGGTTCTCCAGAACCGGTCAGAACCTGCTGAATACCCACCTCTGCCCACAACCCTACCCACGGCTCTCCCTGCCCCGGTCCCATCCGGGGGTTCGTGCCAAAGCGACGCTCGAGCTCACCTCCGGGTACGACCACTCGGGAGAGTAATCGGTCACCATGAAGAGTCGGCCGCTCTGCTGGAGCATGCCCAGGGTGCCTTGGGCCGCGGCGGCCGCTGCCGAAACCACCTCGGTGACGTGCATGTAGGCCATTGGGCTGGCGCCGTTCTCTGGGTTGCTGAGGCTCAAGTTGGCCTGCTGGGGGCTGCAGCAGGGGATGCACATCTCCGCTTGGCTGTAGGCGGCGCGGGTGGTCTCCTCCGCCTGGGACAGCCCGGCGTTCTCCCCGGAGACCAGCTGGTGGCCGTACAGGGCGTTGTTCCCGCCTTCCACCGAAATGAAATCGTTGATCAGATCCGAGAACTGGTTGCTGAAGGAGATGTCGAAGTGATCCAAGCTGAGCTCCATGTTGGACGCGTTGTTCAAGGCCGGGTGGGCCACGGGGTAGAGGCCCTGCACCATGCTCCCCTGGAGGATGGGGAGGCTCCCTCCGTTCCTCAAGCTGTTGTTGGCCTCGGGCTGCATGTAGTGCTCCGCCCTGCAGGACTGGAGCTCCCCGGTTTTGAGCAGGTTCTCGTTCCCTTCCGCGTGCGTCGAGGTCTCCATGGGGACCTCCCCTTCGGCCGCGATGGACGGGAAGCTGGCCTGGAACTGCATGAGCTGCAGCGAAGAGGTGGCCTCGATCCGGGCCTCCACTGTGCCGTTGCAGTTGGAGGGGTTCTGGGAGGAGGCCTCCGTCTTGACGTTGGGCAGGGCCAGCGGGGCGACGAAAGAGCTGCTCGCGTCGTTCAGGCTGCTGTGGGCGTTTTGCTCGAGGGGGAGCCCTTTGCTGCTGTCTTGCAGGAAGAAGCTCGGCGAAGGGGTTTGGTGGACGTGGGGGCTCTGCACCGCTTGGTTAAACCCCGACGTGTAGTCCTTGTTGGAGTCGATGGCGCTGAAATCCATCTGCTCCAGGGTGGTGCTGGGGCTGAGCCCTCCGCCGGAGGGAAGGAGGCTGGACGCCGTGTTCAAGGTCAGCGAGTTGGACGAGGAAGAAGACGAGAAGGCTTCTTTGGACATCTGCTGCTCGAAGGAGGTGTCTTCCGTCTTGATCTCCTTGGTGAGGGCCGCGTTGAAGTTGAACCCTCGGTCCGAGGTGGGCGACTGTCGGATGTTGGCGTTGAGGCCTTCTCCTTTGGGCCCGCCTCCCCCGTAAGTCTGCCCTTGCTTGGGGTTGTTGAGGAAGCAGTCTGGGTCAAAATTCATGGTGGTTTCCGGGACCTTCCTGTTGGTGTCAAGAGTGGTGGACAGCACAAGTTCTTCGGAGACGCTGGCGGGCAACATGGAGAGGCCGTCCGAGCTGCTGGCGGTAGGGAAGGCGAACTTGTGGCCGTCGGAACTGACCGCCAGCACCAGCCCTTGGGTCGTCGCGTCCGAGGAGAGAAGGTGTGGGTTTGGCCCGGCGGTGGGGGACATTGTGTAGACGGCCTCGCTGCTGATATCAGACATGAAAACGGTGGCGTTTTGAGACAGGTTCCCCATCACCGAAGCCACCGCCATGCTGGAGACGCCCGTGACTGCCGGACTGTCTGCTACATCTGGGTCGCTATTTAATCCGCTGCTGATGGAGACGGGAGAATTTTGGGTCGTGTCCGGAACTTCCACTTGGTTAGTAGAGGAGACTTCGGTGCTGTTCTGATGCAGCAGGACGGGTTTGGCCACTTTGCCGTTCCTTTTCTCCCGGTTGCAGGACTTGCTGTGGCTGTGTTCGTTCTTGCCCTCCGAGACGTCATTGTTCTGCACCTCCGAGTGGGCGCTGTAGCCCCCCGACCGGGGCTCGACCTTGGGGGAGATGATGCGGTGTTTGGCACTGTTGCACTTGTGATGCACGCTGCTCCCGGCCCCTGCACCAAGAGGAACAACAAAAGGGAGATGTGAACCATCGCAGCCCAACAGGGTCCATTAAGATACTCCTCGACTTACAACCGTTGGTGGCCATTATAGCCGCATGGAAAAAAGTGACTTAGAACCCCTTTTCACATTTACAACCACAGTACAATATACAACTGGCTCATTGTCGTGCCCCTGTTGGAATCTGATTTGGAGGGGGAGGCCGAGCAGCTGACAGGGGGTGGGGGGGTGGCTCCGTTGGGTGTGGAGGAAACTGGGGAAGGGCACAGTCCGTCTGGGCAGAGCAGGGAAGAGGTAGAACAAGGGAGAGGGAGTTCAGAGGAAAACCCAGGGCCACCCCCTTTTCGTCCTAGGGCACGCAGGGAGGAATGGAGAAGGGAGCAACGTGGGTTGCAGGACTTACGAGGGAGGAAAGGGCCCTGATTCCCTTCATTAGCTGCATCTGGGAACACGGTGTTTAAAAAGGGAAGCTGCGCACAGCAAACTGTTGGGAGCAAATCATGAGTTATCTGGTATCGTCGAGGCTTATCTGGGTTCTTGGCGTCTTCCCAACTGTGTGTGTTTTGCTGGCCTTTGAAGTCTGCAATTCCTTCTCCTGCCCTGTCCAGTTAATTGCCGCAGTGTGGTTTGTGTGGATTGTTAGTTACAGTTTGTATGTACCTTGTTTTGGACTGAATTTTCTACGGTCAAAGGCTGTTCCTGGGAGCGTTTTTCTCCAGCCAAAGGTAACTGGACATTGAGGGCAAAATTGGAGGTACTAAAAGGACATTTCTTGCTTATGTGACTGTGTTGCCTTTTGTCCCACGCCCCTTTGAGTCATCACACTCATATTTATGATGGTCCCTTTTGACCAGCGAAGTCAAGGGAGGAAGCCAGAACCGCATAACAACCGTGTGACTAACTTAATATCTGCAGGGATTCACTTAACAACGGTGGCCAAGACAACGGGGCAGAACTCACTTCACAAATGTCTCACTTGGCAACAGAAATTTGACCCAGAGACACTGTAACCATTGTAAATAGGAGTCAGTTGTCAGGGACTGAATTTTTGACCACGCAACCAGGGGGGATGCTGCGACGGTCATAAGTGTGACAACCGATCCCAAGTCACTCAAAGAACGGTTGCCGAACGAGGACCGCCTGCAATTTAGTGAATGGCCTCCTTGGTTCTCGAGGGGTCTCCAACTGTCCCAGGGCAGCTTCCTGCTGCTCACCGAGGTTGCTGGTGCAGAGGCAGTTGTGCGTCCGAGGTTGCGGCTTCGTTTGGTGGCTGTCCAGGATCTGTTGCACCAACTGCTCCACGGAAAAGCCGGAGCTGCTGTTCCCGTTGCTGCACGTCCATTTGATGCCGTGAACTGTGGACGGAACGCCAGAAGAGGCCGTGAGAAGAAGAGTCCATGGCTGCCACAACGCCAGTCAAGCTTGGCCCTACAGCCAGGCAGGAGGGGCTTCAGACCCTGCTGTACGCATTCGATGCCACTTTAAGGAATGGGGACCTCAGCTCACAACCGTCCCCGGAGATGACACCCCACGGCGTTTGGATAGGCATCCCCCCACTGCATACCTGCTTATTCCCTTATAATCCCCCCTGCTGCAACCCCACACCATTTCTCAAGGCAGAGAAAAAGACAGGGTGGGCTGGGGAATTCTGGGAGTTGGACTAGAAGACCTCCGGGGTCCCTTCCAACGCTGTCATCCTGCATTCCCTGTGCCAGCCAAAGCTTTGCAAGGATGGTTTAAAGAGACTCAGAGCAAAGATTGTTCTTATCGCACCAGAGGGAACAATGGGGTGGACCTCGGGGCCGGGGGGGGGGGGGGAGGATCATGCTCCCCCTTTCCCCCCCTGCAAATCCATCTCCCTCTCTCTGCCCTCTCTCTCTTTCTTTCTCCCTCCCTCTCTTTCTTCCTCTCTGTCTTTCTCTCTCTCTTTCTCTCTCCCTCCCTCCTTTTCTCTCCCCCTCTTACTCTT
>NW_020717271.1:0-39634 GCF_900518725.1 Notechis scutatus
TGAAGTCCACAAGTCTTAAAGTTGCCAAGGTTGGACACCCCTGCCCTAGACCATTCTGGACAAATGGCTGCTAACCTTATCTTAAAAATCTCCAGTGATTCCTAATTTTAGCAGGCAGAAATGAGAGAACAATCTTCAGAGGTTTAGAGAGAGAGAGAGTTTGAAAAATAACAGAATGAAATCCAGGAAATCGAAAGCAAAATTCTTTGCTGAAAAGCCAACCTGGGAGAGACAGGTGTTCTCAGGTGTGGAACATGCCCCTGGCTTGACCTCACACACCTCTGTTGAGTCAGCTCGGTGGTTTGGCTCCACGAAAACCCAATGTAACTTTAGGTCGCTGCAGCAGAGGCACCATTTCCAAGTGACGGGGGAATAATCATTTCACTTTATTCTGCTCTAATCAGGTCCCATTGTGAATATTGCAGTTCTGGGCACTGCATTAAGGAGGCTTCAAAGACACGGAGCAGGGATAGAGAAGGCAGTGAAGTCCTTTGAAAAGAAATGAGTATATCCAGGCTGGAAAAGGAAACTCTGGGAGGTAGAATGATGCACTGCTGAAAATACCTGAAAGAAAAATACCTTCATGGTATCTCTTGATCCTGCATGCAGAACACGGAATGAGGGGCTCACAGGCAGACGAATGTTGGAAGAGGCTCCCAAAGGTGCTTTTTTTTTTTCAGGAGGCAACTGGACTTTATTTTTTCGTTGAAGACGTTTCGCTTCTCACCCAAGAATCTTCTTCAGCTCTGACTGGAGGGTGGGGAATGGGAGGAGTTATACTCCTTGCAGACAGCTGGTCATTTGCGTCCTTTGAGAGGGCTGTTGAGGGCCACTTGGGAGTCAGGCAAGGAATAACGGATGAAAACTAAACAAGGAGAGATTCAACCTGGAAATAAAAGAGGAATTTTCTGACAGGGAAAGCAATCCAGTTGCCTTCAGAAGTTTTGGGAGCTTCATCAGTGGAGGCTTTCAAGAAGAGCTGGCTGGGGCATTCTGGGAGTTGAAGTCCTCCAGGCTTAAAGTTGCCAAGGTTGAATACCCCTGATGTAGGGTCTCCTGCTTGGGTGGGGGGTTGGACTAGATGACCTACAAGCTCCCTTCCAACTCTGATTATCTGTTATCATCTTCCAGTGGCCTCTGGACCAGAGATTTGTGGAAGAGACAGAAGAGGGGCATCTGTGGAAGAAAACCAAGCCAGCAGGAGAGCGGCTTGAATGCTTCTGCCTTGCCCTGTTGAGAGAACACACTGTCTGCTTCTCAGTTAACATCTGTCCCCTAGGGAGGCCTCCTGCTTTGCATGCAAATGGCATTTAAAGTGGTTTAATCAAGCCATTAATCAGCCCAAAGGCAAGCATTAAACCCTTGCGGGTTTCTAAATTGTGTGGCATAAGGACTGGGTTCACACACCACACCACAACCCCATACGGAAGAACTGGGGCACTTTGTGATTCACTTCATTTGGTGGAAACAAGATCCCCAGAAGGGGTCTCCTGCTTGAGCAGGGGGGGTTGGACTAGATGACCTCCGAGGTCCCTTCCAACGCTGCTTATTCGTTTTTTTATATAATGTTAATTATAAATTTTTCTTTAACATACATGAGTGCTCAATAGCGTATTGTCTGAGTCAATTTACATATCCATAACGATAGTAATAATAATATTCTTCACTTGGATATAATGGGTATTCTTCCAACTTCTAATTTCGACCTTTTTTAATCTAGCCATGGGTAAAACAATCCCAGGTTAAAAATATTCTGTATCTTCTTTGTCCGGGGCTAAGACGCTGAGCTTGTCGATCAGAAAGGTCGGCAGTTCGGCGGTTCAAATCCCTAGCGCCGCGTCACGGAGGGAGCTCCCGTTCCTTGCCCCAGCTTCTGCCAGCCTAGCAGTTCAAAAACATGTAAAAAATGCAAGTAGGAAAATAGGGACCCCTTTGGTGGGAAGGGAACAGCGTTTTGTGCGCCTTCTTTGGCGTTTAGTCATGCCAGCCACATGACCAGGGAGACGTCTTCGGACAGTGGTGGCTCTTCAGCTTTGTAACGGAGAGCCAGAAACAACTACCACGCATGTGGGAGGGGGAACCGTTACCTTTAATTATCCATTTCCGCACAATCTAATATTTTTAAATTATATTTTCATCTGTAGGAGTTTCCTTGCTTTTCCAATGTGGTGCAAATACTGCTATCAAAACATGTAATATTAAGTATACATTGTCCACCACATATGGTAGTATGAACCCAGTAGCTGATTGCATTTCCAGCATTCCAACTAGTTTAGTTTAGTTTTAGTTTAGTTTACTTTATTGTCATTGCATATTGTACAACGAAATTAAATACCATCTTCAGTGTACTATACAGTAGAATTCAATAGAGTTACTGCTCTGGGATAGAAGCTGTTTTTCAGCCTGTTTGTCCTTGTTTTTATTATTGTCCTGTACCGTCTGCCAGATGGCAATAGTTCAAAAAAAGGGTTCCCAGGATGAGATGGATCTTTGATGATGTTTTGAACTTTCTTAAGGCAGCGGGAGCTCTAAAGCTCTTCCAAAGAGGGGAGAGGGCGACCCATGATCGCAATGGCGTTAACCCTCTGGAGTGCTTTCCTATCGGCCCCTGTGCAAATGGCAAACCACACAGAGGTGCAGTAAGTTAAGATACTCTCTATGGTGCAGCGGTAGAAGGTCACCAGCAGTTTCTCATTCAGTTGTTGTTTTCTGCTTATTGTGTGTTATTCTATGAATGAATCCAGCCAGAGCGTTCCATCACAACCAAGTGGTGGGTTTCCAAATTGTTTCCCACCGGTTCTATGCATGCTTCTATGCACACATGCTTGGAGGGCTCAAAGACCGACCACTGTCAATGCTGTTGTCAGGGTTCCAGCGATTGCCCTAATTAAATCATGAACCTCGGTCCAAGCTTCAAAAAAATTCAGGAGATTTATTAGGAGCAACATGCTGACATTAACCTAAATGCAGCATATGTAGTTTACAGTCCCCTGTGACCCTGTTCCCCCCCCCCTGGGTGTGTCATAAATCAGATTCTCCAATGAAGCACGTTCATAGGCTGGGTGTCATCAATCACGTTCTCCAATGAAGGATTTTCGGGGGCAGAAGCATAGCTACAATCTTTGTAAGATAAGCGTGGGGTGTACTTCTGGTTTTAAACTGCCGTAATGCTCCTTCAGATTCCTTCTCCCCCCCCCCCCCCGTTTGTGGCAACTCAAAAACATAGCAGAAAAGCATAGGAATGTTTTACGAGTTGACAGCTGGCAAGCTGAGCTGTTTTTTTAGCTCAGCTGAGGCGCGGGATCCGCTCTGCCTTGAGGATCAGCTGAGTTAAAAAATCAAGGGAATATAGGAGAGGTAATGGCGGGGGCGGGTGGGTGGAGCCAACCAGAGGTGGTCTTTGCTGGTTCTCCGAACTAGTCAACATTTCCGCTACCGGTATGCCAGAACCAGTCTGAACCGGCTGAATATCACCTCTGATCACCACCCAAAGGTGAAGATGCTCCCCGTTAAACTTTTAACGGCACTTCTTAGCTTTCTTACTGGTCTTCCAGGGGACTTAACTTCCGTCTGACTTAACTTCTGAGACTGGCCAAGGTGTGCCAGGTGCCGCCATCCTCCATTGCAGCCAGGGACTTCTGGAATGGCGCCTTGTAGCCATTAGAATGTGCTGACCCCCTTTGCTTTGTTTCTCTCCTATCAGAGCCGCCTTCCTGGCATCAAAGTGAAGTACCTGTTCTTTGCCTGGCTGGGGATTTTTGTGGGCAGCTGGATGGTCTACATGCATTATTCGTCCTACTCCGAGCTCTGCCGGGGACACGTCTGCCAAGCCATCATCGTGAGTGTTTCTCTGGGGAGGGGTTCTTCCGGCCAGCAGAGAAGCAAGGATAGGGCAGCTTCCAGGTGGACCACCACTGTTCTGACCCAGCTACCCAAAGACGACAAACCCTCTGTAGTTGAAGCAATTATTCTTTTATTAGGAGCGCTGGCAGCCCCAGGAAAAAAGTTTCTCTCTCACTGCACGCTAAAAAATCCATGCGGCAGGGAGATGAATAATTGTCTGCCACACCTGTTCGTCTCCACCCCCTGCCTTTTATCACCAGAACTAGACTGAGGCTTTGCTAGCAGCAGTGGCTCTTCCATCCCAAGGACCGGCCCATAGATTTCCACTGCTCTCCTCTCCTCTGTCTTCTGCATATCCGTGCATCAGGCACTGGACCCAACTGTTCCTCCTCTTCCTCATCAGCCACCTCCAGACCTGGGGGCTGTTGACTCTCCATCGGAGGGCTGCCGGATGGCCCAGGCTCCTTCTCTGTCTCTCTCTCTGGTCTGGAGGAAAACTCTCCCAGGAACCTGCAACAGCCTTTGGTTGCAGCTGTTCCAATCCAAAATGGGTGTAAACAGAAAACTTTAAACTATAAATCCAACAAAGCAAGATAAGGTAATAAATCCGGCAGGGCAAAATAAGGAGTTCCAGAAGTGAAGTAACACGGCAGTAAATCCAACCAGTTGGGAGGATGCCAGGAACTAAGACAACAGCAGCCAACATTAGATAAACTCAACACTTGTTCCCGACAAATGCCCCTCCCAACTGGTTCTCCTTTAAACTCCTTTCCCAGGTGGCCTTGTGAAGGGAATCAGGGCCCTTTCCTCCCCCATAAGCCATGCAACCCTCGTTGCTCCCTTCTCCATTCCTCCCTGCGTGCCCTAGGATGAAGATGGGGTGGGCCTGGGTCTTCCTCTAAATTCCCTCTCCCTTGTTCTACGTCTTCCCTGCTCTGCCCAGCCTGATTTTTGCCCTTCCCTAGTTTCCTCCAGAGCCAACGGAGCCACACTCCCACTCCCTGACAGCTGTTCATCCTTCCTCCTCGAATTCAAGGGAGAGGCGGGGGGCATGACAATTATATAAACAGGGAGCAGATCCCACTCCCTCCTAGCACTGATGATGTTATCTAGTTGGGTCATGAAATGTCTGCAAGAAAACAACCAAGCTCAGAGAGCAGTTCAACCCTGAGCTACAGCCACTCTCTTCTGTTTGTGGCACATGTCTCTTGGCCAACCTCTGGGTTGTACTTGCTTCACAGCTTCGGCTCAGACTGCTATTCCTGTTGTTGGAGGCTCTTCCATTCATCTGAAGAACTTTAAATTGTGTTGGAAGGGGGGCTACTAGGCTCCTCCTGCTACGTAGCCCTGTCTATTTACAGGGGCAACCCCATGTCAACCTATCAAGAAAGGCTCAGGGTTTCCCCCCCTCTCTCTCTTTCAGTGTGATCAATACAACAAAGGCATCATTTCGGGGTCAATGTGCAAAGATCTTTGTGAGGACCACACCTTGGTATTTGAACACTGCTTGTCACCTTCTCCCACCCAGCAGGTAGGTCCTGGGGAATTACCCTGAGGGCAAGTTGTCCTTGTTTAGGACAGGAGGCTGGGCCATCTCTGGGAAGACCTGAGAAACTCATTTTTTTTCCAGAAAAATAACTTCAGAGAATGGAAAGAAAATATAGTCTGGTTGACACGGAACTCTACTCCAAGATAATATCATCTTTGATTTGTAAGAGAACTCCAGTTCTCTGGGTTTGGGGCAGGTCTGTGTAGTGTGGGAGCTTTCCTCATCTCTTCTCCACAAGGTTACACCTGAAATCTTGCCCTTACAAAGGCTGCCATGACACGACAGCTGTCTTGCGATATTTGAGGGGGTGCCACAAATAAGGCAACGCCAACCTCCAAAGCAGGGAAGGCAAGACAAGAAGCAACAGATGGAAACTAATCAAGGAGAAATTTCCTGACAGTGAGAACAATTAACCAGTGGAATAGCCTGCCTCCAGAAGTTGCGGGTGCTCCATCAGTGGAGGCGTTTGAGAAGAGATTGGACAGCCATTTGTACAGAATGGTATAGGGTCTCTTGCTTGAGTAAGGGGATGGACTAGCAGACCTCCATTGTCCCTTCCAACTCTGTGATTGTACCATTCTATTCACTAAAAAGTTAATATTCAGGGCCTACAGCTGATGCCTAGGGATATGGTGGACATGTCACTGATCCCTGGCTTAAATTAGACATGAAGTGGAACAGGATGAGATTCAGGACAGGCAGAAGTAAGGTGGATTTGAGAGGTTTCCAAGTGGGAGGAAATCATTACAGAGAGTCCTTGACTTTTTGCCTTCTCAGGGAAATCTCGGATCTGAAAATGAAGTGTTTTTTTTCTTTCTTTCCAGAGCCAGGGGAACATGAATATGTGTTTGTTTTTCAAATCTGAGCTCTGGGTCCAAACTCAAGTTTTCTGGCTGAATTGAGTTCTACCACCAATTCTGAGACATGCCTCGGGCTAAACTCCTCAGGGAAATCTCAGGTCTGAAAATAAAGTGGTTTTTCTGCTTTCCAGAGCCAGGAAAACACTGAAAAAGGGGACCTATGACACAGATTCAAAGTCATTCAAAGCATCCCTCTCCCCACGGTCAGGTGATTGCATTTGGGGCATTCGGCAACATTTATACAGGGAAGCAGTCCCGTGACTGTGATTCACAGTTTTTTTTTTCTAGAAACCAGTATGTACTTTCTGTTTTTGCAAAAACAATGCCCCATAGCGTACAATGAGTTCCATTAACAACTGCTGTATTTTCTTTACAACTGGTGTGTTCATTTTAACAACGGCCACAAAAAAAAAAAGGTCAGGCATGGTCACATGTCGACTCTTTTTGCAACTGTCAGGACTTACCAGCCAGAATTCTGGGCTCAAATCATGGTCGTAAATCAAGACAATGAACATTGTAAGTCTCCAGCTGCTGAGGTTAAGGTAGCGAACACAGTCCCCAGCAGCATTTTTGTTGTATCTTGCAGGTCTATAGCGGCCTCTGGAAGGAGAAAGAGGTGGTTATCAAATGTGGCCTGGAAGAAGCCCTGAAGGCCGACAGCAACCCGGATGCAGATCCCAGGAGAGACGTGGTTCTCTTCAACAAGCCAACTCGAGGGACGTCCATGGATGAATTCCGGGAGATGCTCCTGAATTTCTTGAAAGTGAGTGCCTCTCCATTTCAAGGAGGAGGCCTTGGAGCTACCTCTCAAGGGGCCGATTCACACATGCAAAGATCTATTCTAAACGTACCTTCCTGCTTTACCAGGTTGTAATGTGAGGTCCTTACAAGATGTCTTAAATTGTTCTTTGTTTTCACAGTCTGGTCTTGGAGATCAAGCCTCCCTCACCAACTTGGTGAACCAGATTATCGCCATGGCCGACGTCAGTCGGGACGGGAAGCTTTCTCTGGCCGAAGCGAAATCCATCTGGGCCCTTCTGCAGCTGAACGACTTCCTCCTGACCTTCTCCCTGCACGAGAAGGAGCACACCCCCAGGCTCTTGGGGCACTGCGGCGATCTGTATCTCACAGAGAAGATCCACCACACCTCCCTCTACACCATGGGCTTTCCTCCTTTCCTGCAGCCGCTGCTGCCTTCTGCCGTACTCAGAGTCGTCCACCAGTGGTTCTTGCCCACCTGGCCCCGGCGAGCCAAAATCGCCATCGGACTTCTGGAATTCGTGGAGGAGATCTTCCACGGGACCTACGGCAACTTCTACATCTGCGAGGCCGGCTTCACCAACATGGGCTACAATAAGAGATACGACTTCAAAATGGTGGACCTCAGGACAGTGGCCGCCGAGATGACCATCCAGAGGTTCCTTAAGGGCCGTCACTGTGAGCAAAACACGGACTGCACCTACGGGAAGGACTGCGTGGCGCCGTGCGACAAGCTCATGAAGCAGTGCAAGAGCGACGTGGTCCAACCCAACCTCGCCAAGGTGTGTGGGCTTCTGCTGGAGTACCTGCTCCACGGGGCCCCGAGTGACTTGAAGGAGGAACTGCAGAAGCAGCTGAAAACGTGCACCACGCTCAGCGGGCTGGCCAGTCAAATGGAGGTGCACCACTCGCTGGTGCTCAACAGCCTGAAGACCCTCTTGTGGAAGAAAATTTCCAACACCCAATATTCCTAGAGGGGCTCCGGGAAGCCTAAGGACAAGGCCAGGGTGGGGAGCGGCTCCCCTCTTCCCAACTCGGTCTAAGGCCTTCGAGCGAGGGGGAGCCACGTAGCCTCCACAGACAGACTTTGGGATGGGGAGGGATGAGAAAGAAAAGCAGTTTTTGTGGAACAGACGGGGATCTCCAGGTGAGCGTAGCCAAGGTGAAGAGAGGTCAGTTGTCTGTCTGATGTAAATAAATGGTGTCTCTCTCTCTCTCATGGATTTTGCTTCAAGGACACAATGGCTGATTCTCAACTGGGGAAGCCAGTTCAAAACAAAAGGGTTGGATGTCCTTTGTGGGATCCATGCTGCCAACTCCTCAGGCTGGCTTCAAACAGCTCATTTTGTAACACGTGGGTTTCAGTTCCTTTAGTTAACTGAAATGCAACGCATTGTATCAGCCCCCAGAATAAGGCTGAATCCAACAATCAGGCTACGTGTATTGTGTGATGAAGCCAAAGGCAGAGTTTTGTCTGACTGAGCATCATTTCTTGCCGTGAACTGAAAAATTAAAGATTCCTTAGCTTCAGGAGACAGGCTCACTTTCAGCTCATTAGCAGTCTATTTACCAGGCCCTAAATAGAACAACCCGGTGTATGGTATCCATTGTTGACAAGAGACCACTTTCAGAGCTTATAGATTAACTAGATCATCTAGTCCAACCTCCTGCCCAAGTAGGAGACCCTACACCATTTCTGACCAACGACAGTCCAGTCTCTTCTTGAAAGCTTCCAGGGATGAAGCTCCCACAACCTTTGAAGGCAACTTCTGTTCCATGGGTTGATTGCTCTTCAGTGTTCAGTTTCCTTATTTCCAGGTTGAATCTCTCCTTGTTCAATTTCCATCCATTATTCCTTGTCTGACCATCAGGTGCTTTGGAAAACAGCTTGACCCCTTCCTCCTCCTCTCTGTGGCAGCCCCTCAAATATTGGAAGATGCTCTCCTGTCTCCTCTGGTCCTTCTCTTCCCTAGACTAGCCAGGCCCAGTTCCTGCAACCGTTCTTCATATGTTTCAGCCTCCAGTCCCCTCATCATCCTGGTTGCTCTTCTCTGCATTTTTTGTAGTCTCAACCTCTTTTTTAGTGTGATGACCAAAACTGGGTGCAGGACTCTAGGTGTGGCCTTACTAAGGCTTTATAGAGTGGTATTATTACCTGCCTTGGTCTTGATTGTATCCGTTAATCAATTTAGGATTGCATTGGCTTTTTTGCCTGCCACTGGTTAGCTTGCTCAAAAGGAAGAATCTGCACTCAAAACACAAAAAGGCTGGGTTTGCCTCCAGGCTGACTGCAGACCCAGGCTTTTCAACCTCAGCTGGTCTTCACATCTTATTTTAAAAAGATAACCGCTCTGATTATCTTTCCTGGAAGGAGAGCCGAGCCTGCTAGCTATAGAGGTATAATCCTTGTTACGAGCAGTGCCTGATTTTATAGCTTTTTTTTTTTTTTGCCACCCCATTAAGCAGCCTGACCCTGGGATGTTGTAACCATCATAAACCAAGCCGGTTGACAAGTGCCTGAATTGTGATCATGTGATGGGGTGCAGTACAAGGACAGTTGGGGTTACCGAGGCAGGGCGTGTGGGGCACTTCTATACCTTTCTCCCAACTGTGTTCTTTAAGTTCAGGGCTTGCATTTAAACCTTGTGGTTACTCAGCTCAGGAGAGGAAATAATGCAGCCCAAAGGAGATGTAGAACTGTGGCTCCTATGGAACGACTGGCTAACAATCCTTGTTAACAGACAAGCCGTGTCAAACTTTCCAAGAGTACAGCAGAGGATCAAGATTTGGGGTATCCTGACCCTCGGTTGTCTCCAGCAGTGGGATTCAAAAAATTTTTACTACCCGTTTGGTGGGTATGGCCCGGTGGGCGTGATATGGCAGGGGAAGGATACTGCAAAATCCCCCTTCCCTCCCCACCCCACTAACCTGCTTTCCAGCTCCGTTCTCCTGTGCAGGGCAACAAAAGGAGACCTAGCCTGAGACTCAGGAGGCAGAGAATAGATGGGGTCAGTGGGGCCAGTCAGAGGTGGGATTTGCTGGTTCTCCGAACTACTCGAAATTTCTGCTTCCGGTTCTCCAGAACTGGTCAGGACCAGCTGAATCCCACCGCCTCCTTGTCCCCTTGGTATCCCTCCCAATCCTTCGATGAGGATTCTAGGGCTCTCCTCCATCCCTGAAGGATTGAGCTGAAACTCCTCCTGACTGCACATGGAATGGTGCCAGCTGTTCAAATAAGGTGTTCAGACCTGCTCAGCTCACTTCCCCCCCAACACACAAGGGTGCACATTATGCAGGCTGTTGTGGGCAAAATAGGAAAAGAGGAAGGAGCGCAGGACAGGTCGTCCTCAATTTACAATGGTTCCTTTAGTGACCAAAGTTACAGCTGCACTGAAAAGTGGCTTGTGACCCTTTTTCCACACTTAATGACAGCACTCCCATGGTCATGTGGCCAAAATTCAGGCGCTTGGCCATTGGTTTACATTGATAACGGTCGCAGTGTCCCAGGTTTCTTTTGCCACCTTTTGACAAGTAAAAGCCAGCAGGAAAGCTCGATTCACTTAACGGTAGCAAAGAAGTTCATAAAATGGGGGCGAAACCCACTTGTTTCACTTAGCAACATAAACTTTATTAGCCTCAGCTGTGGTCGTACATTTTGAGGACTGCCTGTAGTATGTATGTTCCCTGGCTTGAATTAGTTATAAATTAATAAAGGCGGGATAAAAACCTGATAAACAAACCAACTATTGGGGGATGAGCTGGTCAAGACTCTTGGAAAATTCCTCGCTTACAGCCAAAAGGCATTTTAGGGGTGAAGGAGGGACAAGCTGTTGTTGGGAGGTGGCTGCTCCCCCCCTTTTCAGGGACTGAGGTGTCCAGGCCCTGGCAGCCTGTGCTGGGCACAGAAAAACCCAGCATCCATATTTCCATCCTGGGGATCAGGGGGCAGTCAGCACCGTGTGAGCCAGCCACATTCATGGAAGCCACTGCAAACCCCACCCCTCCTCTTAAAGCCCTGCCCCTACCTAGAAAGCAGCCCAGGTAGGAGAAGCACTGGGCAGAATCAAAACTTGCAGGAGTCATTGTAAACAAAGAGGCCATTCTGATTTGAGAAAAACATTTATTGGCAACTTCTTCATAATCCTATTTCCGTTCTGTTTTGCATTGGCCAGCTTTCACTAGAACACTGGATTTAATTCCAGAATTTATATTTGAGGAAGGACAATAAACCCAAGCCGAGTGAGTAAGGGACGGATCTGCCACCGTTTCCCTTTCAGGCTGCTTTTAGAGCTGCACCTGGAGGATTTCAATATTTGCAATACACCTGGAGGCGCCTCTATCTTCAGACAACTAGGCTGCTCCCTATAGGTAATCCCTGGCGTTCCCTTAGCGAAGGTTAGAAGCTACGTGGTCAGTACCCCCATCCCATTGGAGGCCCCACATCTCTTCCCCACTGAGATCCCTCATGTGCATTTAATGACCTGCACATATCAATTAACAAATGCGTTGGGGAAAGCAGGGAGTGATCACTGTCAGCTGGTGCTCCATTCAAAATCCAAGAAAGAAATACTTAAGACTCTTATAATTAGAGAAAAGATATCTTTTACTGGAAGTTAAGTGGTAGCAACAAGAAAATTCTGAATCTGGGGAAATAGGCACGTACATCACATATATCAAGGGAGTGAAATGTTCCCACCCCCAATAGTTTTTTTTTTTTAAAACAAGTTTTATTTTCAAGACAAACAATACATAGATACACATAAAACAAAACATAAAAAATCTCTTATCTGAAAGTTGCTTAGTCCTGGGTTAAAACTCTTGGTACAGACACAAATTCAAATTCATATTCATTTTACATACCATTTCATATCTTATTAACATTTTCAGTTTTCTATATGTCTTCTCCTCTCCTTTAAATTTTCTCAATTTTATTTTATTTTATTTATCTCCTCTCAATTCATATCATAATATTTATTATTCTTTGTCTGTTCTATTCCAGCCAGCCCTTTATTTTCCTTCTTTAAAAAAAAGAAAAAACTTCTCCTGCACACTATATGGAGTATGATGCCTTTATCTCTTTCCCCTACATTTATAATACTTAATATAAAACACATAACATATATTGGGATTCTGTCTGGTACATTCTAAAATTATACTATATTATCAAAAATAATACAAATCTATTCATTAGTATTAATATTCATATCTTAAACATTTAAATCATTACTTTTCAATTAAATCACATACTTTTATGGGAATCTGGGGAAATAGGCACGTACATCACATATATCAAGGGAGTGAAATGTTCCCACCCCCAATAGTTGAAACGGTTCTTCTAATTAAAAGTTGTGAACTCCATCATGTGGACATCTCCAGGTGGTGATGATTAATTGACCTTGGCTTACTCAGATAAAGGTTTGCAATTGCGCAGAGAAGAGAAAGCTAAGCAGGAATGAGAAACCCTCCCCAGTTTATACAATATCAGTTAGTAACACTTTCAGCTCACGTCCCATACATCTCCCCCTTCCACACACCCCCTTACTCATGGCAGCCAGAAAGAAGCAAAGGAAAGGAAGATCTTGAAGGCTGACAATCACATTCATTTAACGTGATTCAAACAAATGAATGTTTGTGTTACCAATGTAATTGGCAGGCTCTATCACATTCTTAACTCGAGGATTACCTGAATACCCTCCACTAAGCTCAGCTGACAAAGGAGCTTAAAGAACACAAACCAAGCCAGCGCTCTTCAAGGAGGCTCAGAACCTGGCTCACTCAAAATCACATTTCCCAAGCGACAATTCTTCAAAAGTGCATATGGAGGCTGAAGAACCCAGGTGACCCAAAGAGATGCTGAATTGGAGCCTCGCTGAAGTGAAACTGAAGAGGAAGGTCCCTGAAGGAAGAATGGAGCCAGACACCTTGGAAACTTCTGAGAACTAAATCTCATCTCATTCCCGCCACTTGCACCCATGATGCTGCTGGACAGAAGGAACATCAAATAAATTTCATAATAATTTATAATAAAAGTGTTGCATTTCAATAAAATCAACCCTGTCCCAAAGGAATGCTGACCTCCATCTGCTTGGTTGGGAGTTGGACATCATGGCCTCTCAGCTCCTTTGTAAAGTTCAGGACAAAGCATCTTTACTTTGGCCAATGCCTAGAAAAGTAGTCATGTTACATAATGTACATGGCTTGAACAGAATTGTATATGTCTTAAGTCATCAATGAAGCAAGGTAAAATAAAGGAGCAATGAGATACAAGAATAAATTAAAACATTAAATGCTTCAGCTAAGTGTACAGTGTTGACTTTTCATCAAATATTTCTTCCTTCCAGAC
The DNA here is from genome assembly GCF_900518725.1 of Notechis scutatus. The sequence continues at coordinate 13,355 of NW_020717271.1, forward strand.
TTAATAAAATGGAAGAATTTTTGTGGCAGACTTAAGACCAATCATTGCAACCATAAAACTACTCTGCAAAGATGTAAAATAAAAACCTGTTTGGAGGCTTTTCTTCAGAGAAGTACATAGAAATAGAGGCAGCAAATTTATAATAGAGGCATATATAAACACGAACATAGGCAGCAAATGTATAACTTTTAAGACTTGTGAACTTCCAAACTCCCAAAATTCTCCAGGCAGCATGGCTGGCTGATGAGTTCTGGAAGTTGACATCCAGAGTTCTTAAGAAGTTTCCAAGGTTGGACTTTAATACCTGCCTCGCCAGCATGGGTCGGAACAGTCCCAAGTTTTCGACTTGCTGAACTGAGGAAGACCCAAACAGAATAACTATTGGAATTGAATTTCCACATTCAAATTCAATAATTTTCCACTTCATTAACCCCCCTTACTATGCTCAGAAAATGTTTGTGACCAAGAGAGAATATAAACTTCAAATCAACAGATGAAGATATTAAAAAAATAATTTTGGAAGGGGGAAAGTGCTTAATTCAACTTTCCCTGTCTTAAAGAATGCAAAATGCAAATTTTGTCCAGTTGTTAGCATCCAAATTCATTTGAACACTTACAATCTTACCTTTCAGAGCTCATTCTAAACATGTGTTGAAGAGCCAGCATCATGTCCCTATAAACAAAGTGGCTTAGTTAATTTCACTGTGCCAATGATTCAACAAAAACATGCTTTTCCAAAATCCCTAACATCGTGTATGAACAAAAACCTGACACTCTTTAAGGTTGACCTGCATTTTCTAAAGTTAAGAGCAGTAAAGTATTAGAAATGGCAGTGTTCTCGTTCATCTAAGAAAAAGCTGAACTTAGCACCCTCAGATAGTTTACAAACTTAGTCCTTTCCTAGTATCGAATCCAGACTTAAATAATATCAGCCACTAGAACCCCCTCAAAGGATGAAAAGAAAATTGCAGTTTTGTCAGGCTAGTAATCATTCTGAGTGCTCACCCATCAAAGCACTGAGCGTAGACCTAGCCTGCTTCTCTGTGCCACCTACTGACACAAGCACAGCACAGAAGCCATGCCTGCAACGCCTGTAGGGGCAGCCCCAATCCGGGGAATACCTTTGAGAACAGGACACCTGTAGCTGCCTCCCTTACAGTCATTTTGCACATTTGCAGGCAGCTATGACACTGACTCTGCTTTTAAAACCTCTCAGTTTTGCTATGAAGCCCCACCAGCTTCATATCCTGTGAGCTGGTCTTACAAGGCACTGTCAAGGCCAGAGGTCTCCAAACTTGGCAACTTTTAAGACTTGTGGACTTCAATTCCCAGAATTCTCCAGCCAGCTATGCCTCCAGCCAGCTGGAGAATTCTAGGAGTTGAAGTCCACTAGTCTTAAAGTTGCCAAGTTTGGAGACCTCTGGCCAAGGCCCTGCTGCTGTTTCCTCTTTTCTAACTGGTTACTTCTGAAAAGCTGGTTAGCTGAAACAATTGCAGGTGCAAGCCCTGACTGAGAGGCAAGGATCTCCCAGGAAATCAACTCACCTCTGATCAGGTGGAGGCTTCTTATTCTGCAACAGAATGAGAGGAAAAAAAGTGAGTCCAAACCAGCCACTCACACCCACAACTGTTTATAATCCAAGTGGGGCTTCATGGCACAAACACTTGGAGAAGCTTAACTGCACCTGAAGGCCAGACAGGAAACAATGGATGGCAAACTTATCAAGGAGAAATTCAAATTAGAACTAAGGAGACATTTTCTAATGCCTTCCATTTGGAAGAGCTCCTGTAGCCTTAAGAAAGTTCAAAACCTCCTCAAGGATCCATCTCATCCTAGGGACCTTTTTTGAACTATTACCATCTGGCAGACGGTACAGGATAATAAAAACAAGGATAGGCTGAAAAACAGCTTCTATCCCAGGGCAGTAACTCTATTGAATTCTACTGCATTGTGCAATATTAATGCAGTATCAGGGGTTTTCCATTCAATGTATAGAATGTGAAGGAGGTGTGTTAGTTTGTTTTCATAGTCATAATGTACACTGAAGATGGTATTTAATTTTGTTGTACAAAGTGCAATGACAATAAACTAAACTAAGAATGAGAATAACCAACCAGTGGAACAGCTTGGCTTGAGAAGTTGTGGGTGCTCCATCGCGGAGGTCTTGGAAGAAGAGACTGGACAGCCATTTGTTCAGAATGGTATCGGTCTCTCCTGCTTGAACAGGGGGGTTGGGCTAGACGACCTCCAAGGTCCCTTCCAACTCCGTTACTCTGAAGATGTCGCCGCCAATTCTGACAGAAGCAGAAGCAGGAGGGAAATGAGGTGAGCAGGAAGCAAAGGGGCTGCTTCAGAAGTCGTTCCCCCACCTCCCCATTTAAAGTGACAATGAAGCCCCTCTACCTCTACTCCCTTACTCCGAAGGCAATCGAGACCATTTCTAGCTCCCTTTTGGGGGCTGGAGGTAGCGGGCCCCATCTTCCCCGGCCGGCTGGGGACGATGGTAGTTGCAGTTCGCACCCTGCCTACACCATCCCGGCACCGGCACCAGCGCCCTCCGAACGGCGAAGCACGTTAAAAGTAAAGCGAAGAGTTGCAGCAGCAGCAGCCTTACCTGCACTCCCTCCCGAACCCAGCAACAAATGGCCGAGTACACGTGGTCTTCGCCTTATATAGAGGAAGGAAGTGGGCGGAGCCACCAAGGAGCGCCCGCGCACACAGGATCGACGGAAAGCCTCGAGGAACAAAAAAGGCTCCTGTTTCGCCAGCTTTTTTTTTAAAAAAAACTATATTGCTTATTCTGGGGAGTGAAATTCAGAAAGAAACACCTAATTAATGGAGATGTCAGATGTGGACCTTTTGTAGAAATTAGATTTTATTACTGATTTACAATTCAAAAACAACGCAACTTAGAAAAACAAAACCTGCCTAGGATATTTCAAGGATACTCCGGGCTTTCTAACACTTTGAATGTTCTGCCCAATGCTGTCAAAAGTTTGCTCCTGTGGTTAAATTTTTAATTAATGTGCACAACTGCTCCGACGAAAGGGGGGAAAAAAACCTGTGGGTGAGGGCAGGCTTTATTAATGTCATAATTCAAGGACTACCTCCATTATATACTTTTTTTTTGGGGGGGGAATATGGCTCCATCCAAAAAATTAAAGTGAAACTTGCCCTCCAGGGAATTAGCAAAGCAAAAGGGTTGTAATGGGTCTCAATGGTTGCAGGCAGCCACAGGGTCTCCACTCCATCCTCTTTTCAGCTCTATTCCGATTCTTGAAAAGAGCTGGAAGGGGCCTTGGAGGTCTTCTAGTCCAGCCCCCTGGTCAAGCAGAAACTCTATATCGTTGCAGATAAATGACTATCTAGACTTTTCTTAAAATCCTCCAGTGATGGAGCACCCACAATTTCTAAAGGCAAAGCTTTTCCACTGGTTAACTGTCCTCACTATTAGAAAGTTTTGCCTCGATTCCAGGTTGCTTTTTCTCCTTGGTTAGATTCCATCCATTGTTTCTTGTCCTGCCCTCTGGTGTTTTGGAGAATAATTTAATAATAATTTAATCATAACTCCTGAATTGGCATTTTGACCGCCAAGATGCGTCTTCTACCAAGCTGTGACATGTAAACCAATGAACTAGCGAAACCAAAATACTGTCCAATTTATTCCTTCAAGTTGCCAATTCTTGTGCACCTGGTTCAGTTTGATGTCCAGCGACATTTATAATTTAAAAAACAAGCAAGTCAAAAGAGAGAAGACTGAAATGGAAAGGCAACGCCTAGATCAGAAGGCGGGTGGGGGAACCTTTGGGCCTCCTAATGATGAACTACAGGCCCCAGCATCCCCAAGAGTTAATGGGAAGAGAGGCTGTGATCGGCAAACCTCTGCTTTCCCAACCTTGTAGCAGAGACAGGCTAAGAAATGGGAGGTTCAGTGTCATGCCCCTGTCGGAATCTGATTCCGAGGGAGAGGCTGAGCAGCTGACAGGGAGTGGGAGTGTGAGGTAGAACAAGGCAGAGGGAATTCAGAGGAAGACCCAGGCCCACCCCCTCTTCATCCTAGGGCACGCAGGGAGGAACAGAGAAGGGAGCAACGTGAGTTGCGTGGCTTTCAGGGGAGGAAAGGGCCCTGATTCCCTTCATTAGTTGCCGCTGGGAACACAGTGTTTGAGAAGGGAGGTTGCGCACAGCAACTTGTTGGAAGCAAATCGTCAGTTATCTGTTATTGTCAAGGCTTATCTGAGTTCCTGGTGTTTTCCCAACTTTATGTGTTTTGCTGGCCTTTCAAGTCTGCAATTCCTTATCCTACCCTGTCAAGTTAATTACTGCAGCATGGTTTGTGTAGATTTTTATTTACAGTTTATATGTACTTTGTTTTCAGACTGAATTTCCTCCACTTAAAGACTTGGGAGAGTTTTTTTCTCCAGCCGAAAGTAACCTGGACATTGGGGACAAAGTTGGAGGTATTAAAGGGATTATTCTTACTTATGTGACTGTGTTGTCTTTGTGCCATGCCCCGGGTTATCACATTCAGTCCAGCAAGTATGTAGAGACGACAAGCCCCAGTGTGTTCCCAATACTAGCTTGAGGAGTTGGAATGCCCATTCTCCTCCTCCACCCTAGGAATTGGCATCGGAGGGGCCCCTGTGGGCCTGGCAGACTTCTTCTGCAGCCGGAATAACGCCTCCAGGTGTCTCCTCTTCTCCTTGGCCCTCAGGATGGTGGTCTTGAAGAGCGAGAGGTAGAGGTGGATGGCCGAGGGGCTGTCGTCATTCCCCGGGATGGGGTAGGTGATGAGGGAGGGGTTGCTATTGGTGTCCACCACAGCCACGGTGGGGATGCTCATCTTGGCCGCGTCCCGGATGGCTAGGTGAGGCTCAAAGACGTTGTTGAAAGTGGTGAGGAAGATCAGGAGGTCCGGCAGGCGGACGCCGGCGCTGTACTGGATGGGGGCGTTGGTCAGCAAGCCGCCCTGCCAGTAGCGGGTGTGGGCGTACTCCCCGCACTCCTTGGCCACGGTCTCCACCCGGTGGGACGTCTGGCGATGGCGGCTGACAAAGAGGATGATGCCTTTGCGGAAGGCAACGTGGGCCGTGAAATTGAGGGCCAGCTGGAGGTGCTGCGCCGTCTGCTCCAGGTTGATGATATCATGCTCCAGGCGGGAGCCGAAGAGATACGGCACCATGTATCTGCAGAGGGAACAAACAGCCGGTCTGAAGCCATCCCCAAGCCACATAAAGCAACAGAAATAGCACTTAGACTTATATACCGCTTCACAGTGCTTTTACAGTCCTCTCTAAGCGGTTTACAGAGTTGCCTCTTGTCCCCAGCAATCTGGGTCCTCCTTTTACCTACCTCGGAAGGATGGAGTCAACCCTGAACCAGTCGGAACCAGTAGAATCCCACCCCTGATTAGAAGTAGTATAGCTATATAAACAGTAGCATATTCCCCAGGAATGTGCAAATCTCACCCTTGAACAAGATCGTATTGCGCTGTATAATCTTCTATGTAGAGATTCCCAGTTAACCAAATAGGGCTTCACTGAATTAACACTATTCACTCTCTTCACACAGCTATGACTGAAACTGATAACATCTCAGCCCCCAAAATATCCAAGTACAATTTATCTTAGTGAGTGGGGTGGGAAGGAAGTCAAACACACCTACCCATCAAGTTACATGCTGAAAGACCCAAACTGAATCTCAGGAAAACTTGAGAACAATCCTAGTTAGAAAGGCAGGAAAGCTGTGTGAGCAATGCTTAGCTCCAAAGCTCTGACCCAAAGGCTGGATTCAAACAACATGCCAGTCTAGGCCACAGTAGGTGGCAACCATGGTTGTGGGAATGCAGGTACAAAATCTGCATGCCACCTGGGTTTATTTCTTTGGGCCTAACCAAAACATGGCCATTCGGGCTGAGGCTCTGTGTGAGCCTAGCCAGGGATTTTGCTCTGTCGTGGTTTGCAAGCCCCGGGAGAACTGACCTGTGGCGGCTGCTCTTCTTGTGGCCAAGGTGGACTCGAGCGTCGAAGAGCTCCTGGAGAGAAAAGAGCTCCTGCAGATTGAAGAAGTCTGCATGCTTCAATGGCTCCCGCAGAAGCTTCTCCTCGATATCTAGAATAGGAATAGAATAACAGTACCGTATTGTATCATATAACATGAATAGAATAGAATAGGAATAAAATAACAGAAGAGAATAACAGAAGAGAATAGGGAATGGGAATAATAGATATATAATAATAGAATAGAATAAGAATAGTATAGTATAGAATAACAGAAGAGAATAACAGAATAGAACAGAATAGAATAACAGAAGAGAAGAGAAGAGAAGAGAAAAACAGAATAGAATAGAGTAGAATAAAGAATAGGAATAATTTTATTGTCAATATGAATGTCCACTCATCGGCATACATTAAAATGAATTTCGTTGCATACAGCTCTCAAAGGGTCACCACCTACATAAACTACATCAACATGACAAAATAAATACATAAATATGCATATACCCACATATATGACACAGAGAAACAACAGTCTACTTCGGATGCATACATGTACAACTGCAAGAGAAAAACCAAGAACAGCTCCAAGGAGAAGCACCCACTACAATCAGGCCTCAGTTTCCCCACGGGCAAGCACTCCAGTTTCATTCCCCCACACATTGCTCCAGGATCCTCTGCTGGTTTCCTCACGGTTTTGAGCCCCCAGACCTGGACTTACCATCCTGTGGCTGGCTCGCTGCTGCAACCGAGAGCGTCCCGTGATGCCTCAGGAGGCCGGATGTAGATTTCACGACGGTCCCACACCTGCTGGGCCGAAGAAGGGCTGCTATGTGGAAGAGAGAGGGGTGAAAGGGGTGAGCTCCCAGGAAGCAGGGGAGTCCAATGTGTCTTACGTCAATCATAGGAATGGTGTGGGGGAGGGGGTACCAGTCTCTCAACCCCACAACCGTAGGGATTCTTGAAGCTGCCATTCTGCAGCCCCCATGTCTCCTCTTTGCCTGCTTTAAAATGCTGGATTTCACGCTAGCTGGGCATTCTGGGAATTGGAGTCCAGCATCTTAAAGTGGGCTGGGGGAAAGAGACAGGCAGGCTGAGCAAGTAGAGGTAGCCCTCGACTTACAACAGCTCATTTAGGGACCGTTCAAAACCACCACCTCACTGAAAAGTGTGACTCGTGACCGTTTTTCACGCTTACGACCCTTGTAGCATCCCCACAGTCACGTGATCGGCGGCTTGGCAACTGTCATGTACTTATGACGGTTGCACTCCTGTGGTCCCCTTTTGCGACCTTCTGGCAAGCCAAGTCAATGGGGGGGGGATTCACTTCACAACCGTGGCAAGAAAGGTCGCAAAACGGGGCGAAGCTCACTTAATGCCTCATTCAGCAACAGAAATTTGGGGCTCCATTGGGGTCGTATGTTGAGGACTGCCTGTATGCGCCAGCAAAGCAAGCGCCAGAGACCCGCGACTCGCCCGGCTTGCGGACCCCCGCCCCGCTCGGCGCCGAAGCCCCGTCTCCCCCTCCGGGCCAAAGGCCAGAGCCCCGTCCCAGCGCGACCCCGCCACCATCCCCGCCGAGTGCGGTTCCCCCTCCACCTGTCCGCCAGAGAATCCTGGAGGCCGCCATGTTGGGCTGGGGCGCAGGCGCAGTTCCCTCTCCTTCGCGCGCACGCCAGGATCCGAGGGGGGGGGACGAGGCGGAGTGGCTCCGCCCACCTCATGGCTCCGCCCACGCGGCCATGGCCGACGTCCGCTGGTCTCGCCCAGGCGTCGCTAGGCAATGTCGCGGGTTCGAGTCCCGGACTGCCGAAGTGTCGTACCCCCTCGGTTGGCACTTGGAGGGGGGAGCGAGGCAGGGCTGGGGGCTCCCCATTGCTTTTGTCGAGGTGTGCTTTGGGCAGGCTGCCTCTGGGGGTGGGGGCTGTCGCCCTCTTGCCCCCTCCCCCCTCTCACCCTCACCTGCTGCCAACTTGGAAAAGCGAAATATTTCTTTTTTAAAAAGGCCTCGACTAAGGAATGGGCTGCATCTTTTTTGTTTGTTTGTTTCAGATTGCAAACTTATAGGGGTTCCCCAACACCAAATGGAGAGAGATTCTGCCCAGTTTGGGGTCTTGGGGTTTTCAGGCACGCTTCAGGTTCAAGAAAAGGTGCATTAAAAATCGCCTTTTAAAATGCTAATCGTGAAGCCTAAAATTCCAGGCAACAGGGGAAGCAAAGCCACAGAATGAGATAGAGCAAGGAGAACTAAATCTGACCGATTTAAATGAAATTACTGTATATATAGTGTACTACAGTTCATACAATTATTCCATTCATCGTTGGCCCTGTTGAAAATTACAATTTGCAAGCAACTTTGGGAAATACTGATAAAATAGTTGTAGCTTGGGGTTGAACTGTGGGGCCCTCTGAGCTTAGTTGTTTTCTTGCATGTCTTTCATGACCTTTCATGGGGCGCGGTGGGGGTGGGGGGTTTGGACTAGATCGAAGATCTCCAACCTTGGCCACTTTAAGACTTGTGGACTTCAACTCCCAGAGTTCCTCAGCCAGCTTTGCAACTCTGGGAGTTGAAGTCCACAAGTCTTAAAGTTGCCAAGGTTGGAGACCCCTGGACTAGATGACTGAGAAGGTGACTTCCAACTCTATTAATCTGTTACGACCCAACTAGGGAACATCATCAGTGCTGCGACCCTGATGATGTTACACAGTTTGGTTAATGAAATGTCTGCAAGAAAATAAGCTCAGAGAGCACCAAGAACTTTGGGAAGTCTTGAGGTTGGGGGTAAGACTTCTGGGCTTCAAGTTGTGCAAAGAAAAGGACCCAGTCCTGGAAACTAGGCTGTCCTGGAATTCCTGGGGAAAACAGAAATTTTGCTGAGACACAAGGACAGTTTTCCCCCCATGCCATCGCTCTGCTAAATAACTAATTCCCACAACCATGTCAAACTCTCTAGAAAGGCAGTAGTACCATCATTATTCTCATCTTCTCCTTATCTTCTTACGACTAAAACCTTGTTGCTTGTATCTTACGTTTTATATTGTTTCCTTAGCATCCTAGCATGATTTATGTCGATTGCTTATTTAGTATCCATGACTAAATGTATCTAATGTTTTATGATGAATGTATTTTACAATGACTATGATAATAAACTATCACTATTGCTTATGTACACTGAGAGCTTATGCACCGGAGACAAATTCCTAGTGTATGTGCTTGACCAATAAAAAATTCAATTCTATTATTCTATTCTATTCTATTCTATTCTATTCTATTCTATTCTATTCTATTCTATTATTCTACTCTACTCTACTCTACTCTACTCTACTCTCTATTCTATTCTACTCTATTCTATCTTCTCTTCCAAATTTTCTTCTATTTCTCTTCTATTTTCTCTCTTTCTTCTTTTCTTTCTCTCCTCTTATTCTCTCTTCTCTTCTCTTCTCTTCTCTTCTCTTCTCTTCTCTTCTCTTCTCTTCTCTTCTTTTCTACTATTCTTTTCACTTTTAGGTCTCCTGTGATGGATTCATTCCTGCTCATCAAACAGTGGGTGGGTGGGTGGGTTTCAGCGTCCTTTGTCAAGTCGGAAGAAAGGGGCATTTGATCTGCTGCGCTCCCCATCCCCCCATCAAGTGCAAGCTAATGCATGGAAGTTGCTGTTTCTTTAAAACGCATCAGATGCCCAGAGCAGCTTCCTAGCAACCTGGGCTTGGTTTCCTAGCAACCTGGGCTTCGTTTCCACGCCAAAGCAAGGCGTGGGTCCTGGGTTGGTCCTCCACTGGGCTCTTCCCTCGGACAGAGGGGCTTTGCTCTGAGCGACCCCCGCCCGCCCAGCAGTTCCTATGGCCGAGGAGCCCGATCCTGAAGCTGCCACTGCCGCCTTACGAAGCGCGGAGGAAAGTTGCACAGCCCAGAGAACCAGCGATCAATACCGGGTGAGCCAAGAGTTACCTGCCCGGTTCAACCATCCGGGATGGTTTCGGGGTTACAGGTGAGTGGAGCCCATTGGAGTGCCAGATTAGAGAAGCAGGTGGAACTGGCAAGGTCGGAGAAGGGTTTGAGACCTGTCTTGGTGGCAGAAGGGGCTTCTTGGTCCAGTTCAGCCCAGATGGGCACAAAGCTGCCAACCTGATGGGCCAAAGGGCAGAGTCCTGGCAGTGAGGGGAGGGGGTTGGTTGGGCGTTGGCTGAGTGTGATTTGGAAACCTAGCCCCTGCGGTTAGTAAAAACACCTGTACAGGTTAGCAAGCCCTAGTTGACAGGAGCCCCCCTAGTCTTCCTGCAGTGGATGAGGCCGGGAAAGTTTATTGATTGTATTTATTTATTAATTAAATGTATATCCCACCCCTCTTGCTGTTATGCAGCTCTGGGCAATTTACAATCCAGCCAAACAATATTATGAAATATTTTTGAAAAGTAAATATAACTTTAATCTAAAATCAATCAATCTGGACCTTTTCTGTTTAGGAGGAGGGGTTTAAGGGGCAAGGTGTATAGGAACTGGCTTGCAAAGTGCTTACAGGTTCAGACAAGGCTAACATGGTCTGCCTGTTGAAGGATTAAGTATGTATGAACACAATCCTTGATGGTGAAACTGGTTCCTTTGAGAAAGACTTATTCTGAAGAAGAAAAAAGGAAAGTGGGCAGTGATTTGTTTCTAAAATAAAAAAGAGCAGAATAACAGTGTTGGAAGGGACCTTGTAGGTCATCTAGTCCAATCCTACCTAAGCAGGAGACCCTACTACACCATTTTTGACAGATGACAGGCCAATCTCTTCTTTAAAGCAGAGAAGGGAGGAGAGGAGATGCTGAATGCTTAACCACCTGAAATCATTTAGAAATAGAATCATGGGGCTGGAAGGGACCTCAGAGGTCTTCTAGTCTAACCCCAAGGAAGGAGACCTTATACCATCCCAGACAAATAGTTGACCAATCTCTTCTGAAAAAGAGATTGGGGCACCTACAACTTCTAGAGGCAAGTCGTTCCACGGATTAATTGTTCTCCCTATCAGGAAATTTCTCATTAGTTCTAGATACTCAATGTTACTCCCTTAAAATTAGTAAAGTATTAAGAAAGAATCCTACTGGCTGAGGTGGTTGTTGTCATTTCAGAGTGAAAGAGCGCAACCCATTGTTCAGGACGACCAACATGGACTATGGCGCAAAGGCACCAACAGTGCACGAGATGCCGGTCAGTATTGAGATCTGAATATTATGGGGGCTGGTTGCTGATTGGTTCAGCGAGGAAATAAAACGGCTTTTAATGCATTTGCTTAGCATCAGAGGTGGTATTCAGCAGGTTCTGAGGTAGTGGAAATTTTGAGTAGTCCAGAGAACTGGAAAATCCCACCTCTGACTGGCCCTGCCACCATCTATTCTCTGCCTCCTGAATCCCAGCTGATCTGGGATACCAGCTGGGTCTTCTTTGGTTGCCCTGCACAGGTGAACGGAGCTGGAAAGCAGGATAGTGGGGTGGGGAGGGAAGGGGGATTTTACACTGTCCTTCTCCTGCTACACCCACCAAGCCACACCACACCTACCAAGCCACGCCCCCAAACTGGTAGTAAAAAAATTTGATTCCCACCACTGCTTAGCATTGGCATGGGATGTGAATGCAAGCAGGTTCCTACAGTTGCAGGTACACCTCAAATTCCCTAGTCTTCTTTCAGCTTAATTTAATGTTCTTTGGCCACAGTTCCCCACCCCCTGGTGTAGAAGAATATAGCTTCAGTACTGAGGAGGAACTTGGTGGCCCTTGAATTAATTCTGACACAATGTTGGCTAGGCTGAGTGGACTACCATCCCTTGTTCAGTCTTGACATCTGTTTCTAAGCATCTGCAAGGGGGGTCGGTCCTCTTTCTCAGAGGTCTCCATTTCATCTCCAGTAAAACACACTGGGCTGAGGGGCAGTAGCCAGCCAAAGTCCTCCAGGGGTGTTGTGGTCTGTCGGCCGCTGGCCCCTTCAGCAGCTGAATCAGAAGAGGAGGTGTGGGACTCATGGTCAGCATTAGGGCAACCTGAGAGCTCCAAGGGGAAAGAGGGAATGGAGCTGGCAGAGACAGAGACAAAGGCAGAACCTGAGCTGTCTGTCAGCCCTCAGATAGAGAGTCAACAGTCCCCAGGTCTGGAGGTGGCTGATGAGGAAGAGGAGGAACAGTTGGGTCCAGTGCCTGACATGCAGATGCGCAGAAGGCAGAGGAGAGGAGAGCAGTGGAAATCTATGGGCTGGTCCTTGGGATGGAAGAACCACCGCTGCTAGCAAAGCCGCTTCCCAGCTCTGGGTATAAAAGGCAGGGCAAAGATGAATAGGTGTGGCCGACGACTATTCATCTTCTGGCTGGACAAACTTGTTAGCCTGCGAGAGAAACTTTGTGCTGGGGCTGCCGATACTCCTAATAAAGGATTTTTTTCAGTTTACCTCAGAGGGTTTGTCGTGTTTGGGGAGGTGGGTCAGAACAAGGGGGGTCCTGTGGTTGGAGATTTACATCTTGATCTCCCAATCTAGCTAACCTCCCACTTACCCCATCCGGATTCTTTCAAGTTAGGCTCAACCCTTCCAAACTGGGGACTAATCAGCCTATGAACACAAGGTCTTAATACCTGGCTGGCTGCTCCAGCTGACCCTTTGGGAATTCTGGCATCTACCATGAGGCCGACATGATTGTTATAATGCTCCAGATGATTTTGAATGGCCTATTTTCTGAGGAGTAAAAGTTTCCCTCATGTTTTTGACTCCTCGCAGACCAGTTTCCATGTCAGTCCACATGCCTTCTCTGACCGTCTCATCACGTTCGGCATGTACAGGAACTATGGCATCAACACTGCCATGGAAAAAAGCTACGTGACTGGTCCTGACAACTTCATCACTTTCCTGGATACCCTCAACTTCCACCCGAGTTATCGAACTAAAGGACCCTCCCTTTCGGAGTAAGGGGCACCGGAAGGCTTCCAAGCTCTCCTTTAGCTTTTTACCGTTCCAACAGCCACATCAAAAAATGATTCCTCAAAATGTTTGTAATGCACCCCCCCTTGGAAATGTTTTATTTTTACAAAGGTGACTTGCACCAGAGACTGCAGAACACTCTGAAGGGATCCTAGCTTGCATCTTGCAAAAACAGTCTTAGCCTCTTTCTTAAATACGATGAACATGTTAAGAGCATTGCGTGCCATAAAAAAATATTTTGGAATGGCCATGTCTGTGTGCCTGGTTTCAAAATTAGGGCAAGATCTACTTTGCCAAAGATACCACATCTGTCCCACAGCAGCCACAGCAACTGATAGAAAAAAAATATCTTTGGAGCTCGCGGTTGAACCGTGGGGTCCTTGATGCCCTCTGAACTTGGTGGTTTTCTTGCAGGCATTTCATTGTCCGTCTAGCACTGATGATGTTACCTAGTTTGGTAATGAGATGCCTTTAAGAAAACCACCAGGCTCGGAGAGCACCAAGGATGCCGTAGGAACAGTTCTGAAAATTTCCCCGGGGGCTCTGCCAATCATTGAGATGAATCAACCAGAGCTCTAACTATGCTCAAGGCAGTTTCCTAATTTTGTGGCGGCTGCTTTTGCCGGGTTGAGGAATGATGCTCCGGGGCCTACAATCCAAAGAGAAGTGAGTTGGGGGCAAATCTGGATCTGATAATTCAGTACATTGACTATGGGATGTGCAGTGCTTCACATATGAAGCCGAATAGGTATGCTGGGACTTGTTAGGCGGCCACATGGCCCCTGCTTGCAATTTGTTAAACCCCCCAGGAAAAGATGCAGCTGCTCTAATGGTGGGCGGGAGCTATCTGGGGAGCTTTTGGTGGCTCTGGAATGGAGGGGGTGTGGGGACACTCCCAACACTTAGGAACACCTTGTGGCAACCTGTTAGTACCCCAGGACTCAGGTGCGTGTTTTTCTGGAGCCAGGAGGTTAGCACCTGAGGAGCACCCACCACTTCTGAAGGCCAGCTGTTCCACTGGTTAACTGTCCTGTTAAGATATTTCTCCTTAATTCCAGGTTGCTTCTTCTCTCCTTGATTCGCTTCCATCGTTTCTTGTCTTGCCTTCTGGTGCTTTGGACATCTAAGCTGACCTCCCGCTTCATTGTGGAAGCCCCTCAAATACTGGAATACTTCAATCATGTCACCCTTAGTTCTTCTAGGGGTGACAGCTTGTCTCCTGGGGTTCTGGATGCTCCATCGCTGGAGGTTTTCCAAGATGAGATTGGACAACCATTTGATCAGAATAGTAGAGAGGGATGGTTAAGACTAGAGCAGGTCTCTTCCAGCTCTCGGTCTCTATGTTCTATGAAAAGGCATATTTGAAAAGGAGTTAAACTCCACACTGGTCAAGCTGAACAAGACAGGGTGGTGCAGATCTGCACTAAGAGCTCTTAATCACAGCATTTTCATTCGCGCAATGGCTTTAATATCCATTTATCTGCCTAATGTCAAACCTGGAGCAGTGTCACCAACCTTGCCTAAGCATCGGTTTCTCTTAAGTGAAAAATAAGGGTAGAAATAACCATGCATATATGTGTGACCCTTTAACCACCAAAATTAAGAGAAGTGTCAGCGTTCCATGTCAAGGCTATGGAAGCAAGTGGCAAAGAAGCCCCAATAGCTGGTGTATTCCACAAATGGTTGTTACGCAAGCTACAGCATAGTGCAGCAGCTTTGATAAAAGGTTGTTACAGGGAATGCCAGTGAAAGAGCTGTAGATTCAAGAACACGGCAAAAATGTCCTATCTCCACTTTTTTGTGACTCAGCTGTTGTGGCCTTGCCAACCCTGAATTGAGGCAATGTAGATTTGTTAAACGAATGACAGTTAGCAAAACTGTAAGACTGAACTCTTTCGACAGGGTGCTAGTTTAATGCCAAGATACATTCTTACAGAATCAATCTTCAATTCCCATAAAAATTACTATTTTCCTCTCTGTGTTTGGACCAAAGAGAATTTCACCCATGTCTTTCCAAGTGAGTCCTTATGCGAAAACCATGTTTTGGGAAGATTCTTTCCTTCTTTGGAATCCTGTCCAGATTCCCTAAAGGAGAGAAGAGCCTATGAGGATTGCAGGGAGGGCTAATGTGCCAAGTGCACCAGAACACGCAAAACAAAAATGTACATAGAACTCTAAAGTGGAAAGGACCCAACCAGCAACTTAGCACAGAATTCAAATTCAGTGGTTATCCAGCCACAGCCTGGAAAAATAGAATTCCTGAATCTTCTTTGGAACGTAGACCGTCGAAAAATAAGCCTGGGATCCCTCTTCAAAATATATGACAGAAAAGTAAAAACAGGGTTTGGATCAAGGTCCATGATCTGAACTCAATTTATTAAATCTTATAAATGTATGAATGTACACCATTTCTTATATACAAAACAAGGTTTCTTAATTTAAAAAGTGCATGTTCAATCAAAGGGCATTGAAACTACAAGCTACAAAGTATTGAAATCCAACAGGAAGTGAACACAGAAGGCTCCAACAAAGACCCCCCCCCCCCAATCCCCAAGAATGACAGTGAAAGGAATGTTCAGTAGGGTTTACCCGAAGAAGAAACAGATTAACTGGACAGAACACAGGACTTCAATCCTATAAAAGCAGCATGGACAGGAAAAACAGTGCGACTAGAAAAAAAATCGGGTTAAATTTCAGTTTGGAATTAAGGCTGCTCTTTTAGCTCCAGTTACCCTTCAGTGATCAAGCTAAGAAATAACCTGAAAGGTGTTTTTTTTTTAAAGAGAATCTGAAAGAAAAAGGGGCTTCCAGTCTTGGCATTATCCCCTTCCTTTGGCATTATCAAGGATGCTGGTTATTTTGAACTGAAGGAAGTTTCCAGAACAGAAAAGGGGCTTCTATGTGATTCTTTTAAAAAAATCTGTATGACTTTCAGTTATAAAAACACATTGTTTTTTTAAAAAAACTTGTTTTTACAAGTGGCCCATTGGTATTAACTGTTCTGCCTCTTTTGTAACATTTCCTCCACTGCTGATAACTGCTTTAAGAGGGTAAGAGAGGACTTCAATTCTAGCATTCCTTTTCTATCCCACCCGAGGGTCTTTTGTTCAACTGGCTCCCCTAATATTCTTGTCTCTCCAAATCTTGCAAGCTGGGGCCAGGAAGGCTGGAGGGAAGAGACCTGGAAGGCTTACTACAAAATGGCCTGAAAACACAGGGACTGTATTCATCGGCTATGAAAATCCACAATAACCAGTTAAGCATGCTGTATAAATTGTCATATAAAGATTTCCTTCCAGCATTGCCCTTTTTGTATTTTTTTTTAAAAAAAGCATCCTTATCAAAAGGCAAAATAAAAGCTGGATAGGTAGACTGTAATTGGAGATGTATTTTTTTTAAGTGTGGGCATCATGGATAGTACCTCTATAGTCACTGCCTCTCCTTTCAGTTTCAGGTTCTCTAAAATATCACTTTGGTTGCTTTGCCATCCTGACCGTGTTCTCTAACACAGATGAATCCTCTGTGACAAGAGGCATTTATTTTCATAGGCATACATTGCTCACCACAAAGGGACGATCTGAGCTCTTAATGCGGTAGGAACCTGGACCACTCTTTGTATATTTTATCTTCCAACACGGATATTAAGTTTTGGGCGAGAAGCGTTAAGCTAGAACGTAGTTTTCAATTTAGTTGCCTTTTAGAATGCCAACCCTGTAAAACAAAGAAGTTAAGAACTGGAATCCTTTGTTTTCAGGAGACAGTGGGTACATTCCTCCATTGGCCCAACTCTGCAGAACCTCCTTCTGGAAGCTCCTGGGCTTGCTCCTCTGCTGTCCTACCTTGGCTGACCCCCTTTCCTTTCAGGGATAAATCACAAGGGCCTTCGGGAACTCCACACTCTGCCCAACTGGGGCTGTACTCCAGGGGTTTCCCTCTCCTAACAGGGACTTCAACACTTGTTACGCCTGGGCTAATCGTGGTCTCTTCTACGCCAGGCCTTTGCAAAGGAAGGCTTTGGCTGGCATCTCTTTCGTTGCCTTCCACACGATTGTGTTTGACCAGGTTCACCACTCCAGTGGTTAGGGTGGTCTCTTGGGTGTTGCCATCCCTTTCCTGCCTGCAGAAATGCAAACTTCCTGCCTGGAACCTGGGACCCTGGTCTGCTTCTCTTACCCCTGCCTCAGTGCTGGAGCTCACAATCTCTTTGGGCAGAGACCCCTCCCCAAACAAATGATCTGCCAAGGTCCCTCCATACTTGTGGAGCAAAGGAAGGCTGATGTCCTGTGGTCTTTTGCCTAAAAGCTCAGATTTCTTCTTATTCTCACCACCTTTGAGACCTGGTAGAAATTGGCTGGACATTTTGAACTCCGGCGAGCACCACCTTTTGAAAGAGGGCGCAGCCTTAAAATAATTTTGCCATTTGCAACGCTCCTCAGCTTTGCCCTTCCCGGATGAGAGGGTCCTTTGATCTAGCCTGTCCTGCCAAATGTCCTTTCTTTGGACTGCAGCTCTTCTTAGAGGCAGTTCCATCTCCTTTGGGTCCGCACCTGGTGGCTTTTCCACTGGAGCCTGGCTGCCTGTGTCTCCCATGAATGATCTGGCTTGTTCACTGGGGTGAGATGCGTTTCCTTCGCTCTCTCCTGCGCATCTCCGGCGGCTGCTCCCCTCATAGCCTGGTGGGGCCAACCTGCCCACCTCTTTCTCTGAGGCAGGGCTTCCTTGCCCGAGTAGTTGCCACTCTGCTTTCAACTTATCAGCTCCCAGAGTCCCAGCAACTCCAGTGGCATCTGGTAACCCCCCTGTCCCGGTAGAGGCTTTCGCCTTTTCAGCCAAGAACCTTTGGATTTCTTCTTCAATGCTATCATCACTGTCTATGGAACTGCTATCATCCATCAAGGATGTCACAGCCCACAGACATGGGCCGGCCTTGGTGGCCTGTTGGATTTCCGTTCCAGAAACTGGTTTGGTCTGATATTCCTTTTTACATTCAGGTTCAAACTCTGTGGTGCTTTTTGGTTTTCTCAGAGGCCCCTTCTTTACATTCCCCTCTCTAATGTCTCTCCTGGAACCTACAAGACACTTTTTTAACAAGGCGGGAGCTTGGGACTGGCTGTCTCTCTCGTTCTTACAAAAAATACGCATTTCAGCATCATCAAACGGGTCTTTCTTTTTGCAGTGAGTTCTTTGGTCTTTGGATTTTTTCTTTAGTTTCCGTTTGGAGCTTAGGAGATCTTTGATCGCTGTATCCAAATCCTCATCGCTATCAAATGAGCTGCTTTTATCATCTGCCCCGTGTTTCTGCAGATCCCGTGTTATACTTTCTAACAGACTTCCAGAATCATGAGGTGTGTGAGAGCATGGGACACTGATGGAATCAACAGAGGCTCGAGCACCTTTTGGATATGGAACCATTTTTCCAGTTCTTTCATTTTTCAGTTGGGTCACAGAGGATATTGGAAGATTCTTATCTAAATAGTCCACCTCTGAGATCAATTGTGCCTCTTCATTCTGTGGGACTATTTCACGTTTCCTCTTAAGTGTCTTTTTGGGAGTCAGTGGCAGTTTTAGGCATTTGGGGAATGTTCTCTTGGGACTCTGAGTCCGCGCCCTGGACTGCCCCAATGACAGAGGCACTTGGAAAGTGGATTTTGCTATCAAATGCTTGGTCCTCGCTTTGACAGCCAAGAAAGCTCTTATCTCCCGCTCAATGCTATCGTCGCTGTCCACAATATTGTTGTCGCTTTCATACTGGGAAGGGAGCACATTCTGTGAAGAAAAGGAAGGGCTCGTTGAGAATAGTTTATGATCACTTACTGTTGGGAGAGGCAAAATAGTTTTGGAGATATCAAGTATGGCTTCTGCACACATCAATTCGGCAGCCGTGTCTGCTCGACACGAGGCCTGAAAGGTGACTGCGCATTTGGCAAAACTGTTTTCTGGAGGAGAATACCTTCTGCGTTTCCCTGGGTGATTACAAGGCCTGCCGGGCCTGTTTGCCACCGCTGCCTTTGTGCTGGCATCCTTCCTCTTGCAGCGCTGAGCTTTCGGAGGGATTTCTGGCAAGGCACTTGGAGGCATATTCTCTGTCTTGCTGGGGCTGAACCCTTCCTTCTGCAAAGAAACGCAGCCTGCCCTGGACTCTGCAGCTTTCCTCATCTTCTCAAGCTGATAACGCTGAATAGCTTCTTCGATCCCGTCGTCACTGCTCGAATCAGATAAATCTGTACATTTGACTCTTTCCTCTCTCCCAGCGTTGCAAAGTATCGGCCTTTTCCTATTTTTTGGGTTTTCTTCCAGAAAGGAGGAATCACGAACTGTTGGAGTTGAAAAGCCTGTTTGCCTTTCTGTTTTGCATACTGCGGGCTCTTCACTGGTTTTCGACTTCAGGCATGTAGCCGTGCTGATGCTTTGTAGTCCGGGATGCCGTTTCGAGAAGTACGCCTTACCCTTTTGCCTTAAAGTACCTTGATTCCCTCTGTTGATGCTGCCTTTCTGACTGAGGGCTAACTTCTCTTCAAGCTCTTCTTTCTGGTGAAATGGCTTATTCCTCCTCGTGATCTTCTTGCTTGCTTGCTGTTTCTTTTTCTTTAAGAATTGTTCAATCTCGGCCTTTATGCTCTGTTCGAAAGAGTCGTCACTGCTCACGCTACAAGGGGAGGAAGCCCACTGGACAACATTATCTTCGACATGACCAGGAATGACATAGTTGACTGGACCATAACCAGCAGGAAATAAATGACAAGTGGCATCGTGTGAAGGAAATTTCTGTTGGACTGGATGACCTGCATCCTTAATAGGCAAACTCTTGGTGCTATTTGGTAGTGGGGGAAGGTTCTGGCCCTTGTTTCGCAGATACTCTTGAATGGCTTCCTCTATATCTCTATCAACAGAATCATCACTATCAGAATTCAAGGCGAGAGGTCCAAATTCTGTGTTCTCTTCCATGTCCATTCCATCAGAGTCTGTGGGATAGCTATGAAGGGTATAGTTAATATGTTCCTGTAGCAGCTGGTCATTCCTCCTAAATTTGTGTCGTCTATCCTTTGCTGCCTTCTGTTTCTTCTGTACGATGCAGCCATATTTGCTGCTGGCACCCAGGGCAACTTCTTCACTTTGAAGATTGCTTATGATCATCTGGACTTTGGCATTGACAGCTGTTCTAGCCAGATCTTCTTCAGATTCTGAGAAACAGGCCGGATACCTGCAATTCCTTGACTGAGGAAAGGGCTCCCATTTTCTCGGAAGGGCCACCAAAGGAGAAGTATTCATGAGAAACATCCTCTCAGGTAACGTGAAGGCTGGAAAATGTATTGTGTGTCAGGCAAACCATTCCTCCATTCTAGTAAAAATATAAAAAAAATGTGGATAAAGCAGCTATAGAAGCACAAATATTTCCTGAGTATTTTCAGGATAAGAGTATTTGCTTTAGATTTTCTCTTAACATGAACTTTGCATTATTTTATCTGAAGTAGCAAGACTAAATTAAAACAATCATTTATGGGAGTTTCTTTTATCAATTAGATAATTTTAATTTTCTTCTGCTTCTCTGGGTTTATTCTGGAGCAAGAGTTATATTAAAATAACAACATGTAAATAACAGTAATTAAGTAGCACCATAAAGAATTGCACTAAGTTTTTCCTATCAAATGTGAAATCTGTAGTCCGTGCTTCTTTTAATTACTACATTTCCAATTAATACCTGTTTATCGAGAAATTTTATAACCTTGTAGCATAGTAATTATACCTTATTAATCTTTCACAACCACAGCCACACACAAATAAAAAGAGGAAAGGAAATCTTTGATTTTGCTCCTAGGAGGCAACTACAATCTGTTGAACTGATCAAAAACTGCCTCAGCATTTATCCAGTTTATATTATGGGCAAATAGGCTAACTCAGAGAAAATGTCAAACAGTAAAATCCCTGGGGACTAAACAAAAATAAAAAGGAAACATAAAAATGATGGGACTGATAAAAGAGGAGTTGAAAGAGATATCAAAACTCTATAGAAATCAGTACAAACATATAGATGATGGCAATGAAATTAGGAATTAACCCAGTGCCTGGGGAGCTTTCCCTGAACGTTTAGTTCTTAAAGTGAATAGACAAGAGGTGTATAAAACTGTGCCAAAGAGAACATGGATAGAAATTTTCCTGTATTTATTTTAGAAAATTTATATTGTCCCCTATTCGCACAGGGCGACTCAAGGCGGCTTACATAAATATACGTAAGCCAGGGTTTATCCAGTGAACCTAAATGGTTACTGGAAAAATATTGTGTCTCAACAGACACAATCCAGAAAGCTACTCCTATGCTTGCAATTAAAACTTTTGGGGGGACTGGTGTTGCAGATTGTCCTAAACGAGAATTTGTTTTAATCACAGTTTGTGATCCAACTGGCTGTGTCACCGATAGCAGCCCAGATGTTACGGGAGTACAACAGCCAACACATTGCTACGAAACCCTGGGATCTGATCAGAGGTGTCATTCCTGTTCAATTCACAACAGTCTCCCTGCATTCGACCTTGGCATGATGCATTTATTTCTTTCCTAGGCTGGCACATGGGTTCAACCTTCAGCAAATACTACTAAGGGATCCTCACTCTTTGCCGCCAAGACCAAAGTTATTTCTAATGGGAAATAAAACTGACTAATGCTGTCAGGCTGGGTCTTTGGGCATTGGGAAGCCCCTATGCAAAAATTCTGGGCTTCCTGGCCGCCATGCTGTGCCCACTCACAAAATGGTTGCCTGGCTGGTGGCAAAAGTCGACTCTGCCTCCCCACAGCCCCCAGCACAAAGACACTCTTGCAAAGCACTTAAGACTAGAGATGGGTGTGTTGTGGTTACATTTTTATATGTATGTTTGTATGCATGCATGCATGTATGTATGTATGTATATGTGTGTGTATATATATATATATTAAACATATAGATAGATAGATAGATAGATAGATAGATAGATAGATAGATAGATAGATAGATAGATACCAGAGAGAGAGATACCGATAGGTAGGTAGGTACATAGGAAGGTAAGTAGGAAGGTGGTTAGATGGATATAGATATGTATATGTATGTGTGTGTATAGATATCAATATGGATGTAGCTATAGATATGGATAGATACACATACATATGTACATGTATGCATGCCAAGGTGGAAACCTACCTTCCTTGCCCCTTTATTTCAACTAAAATCACCTTGTAGCACAGGTAAGCGAGAGCCGCTCCCCCCACCCCAATCTGCGAACGAGACCCAGCTCCGCAAAGGGCCCTCTGAGCTTCCCCCCACTTCGAAAATTTCCGAGCCCCCTCCCCCGGGCCACCTCAACCGCCTGCCCGGCCCCCCCTGCAGCACACTGAGGCCAGGAGGCGCCACACTGGCTCGGCCCCGAAGCCGGCCCCTCTTCCGACACAGCCGGCGGGGCCCTTTCCCCCCGTCCCCCCACCGAGGGCGCCACCTTGGGGACCCGGCCCGACGTCGCCATGGCGACCGCGGTTTCTCGGCCGGGCCTCCTGCTCACCTGCCGGGCCGCGATGGCGCCTCACGGGATCCGCCGCCACCGCCGCGAGGACAGGCGCCGCCCGCGGGGAGGGAGGCAGGGCAGGCAGCGGGCGGGGGCGGGACCCGGCGGCCATCGGCCGGGCCTAGTCTCCCGGCTGGCCTTGCGGACCCCCCCCTCTCCCCGTCTCTATCCTTCCTTCCCCTTCGTTTCTCTTCTCGTCCTCCGTCATTCCTTCCTTCCCCTCCCCTCCTGGGGTTTCTCCTACTCGCCTTCCTTCTTTTCCCAATCTGCATGGCGCCCTTGCTTTCCGAGGGGTCTTGTTTTGTTTCCTTCCAACTAGGTAACACCATCAGTGCTGGAAGGGAGTTTGTTTTTTCATATGGAAGTGGCTCGCCTTCCTCAGATATAAAATGAGAGCAAGCCCCGCTGCCTTCTAGCACTGATGACGTTACCTAGTTGGGTCATGAAACGTCTGCAAGGAAAACCACCCAGCACCAAGAACCCCACAGTTCAAATAGTTGAGCCCGTGCCGATCCTATTTATCTCCCCTCCCCTCTAGCACTGATGTTACCTAGTTGGGTCATGAAATGTCTGTATAGGAAACAACCAAGCTCAGACAGCACCAAGGCCCGGTCACTTCAACCCTGAGCTATAAATATTCTTCTGTTTTGTTTCTGACTTATTGGAGTCAAGGCTGATGTGGACTTGAGAATTGATAGCATGATGAACCTTGAATTGTCCATTTAGTAAATCATAGTTAACAAACCAAGACTAGAAGTAGATAAATTGTGTCCTGGCACTTGTCACTTTCCTGTACATTGCTTTTCTTCCTGAACTCTCGGTTCTTCTTTGGAAGATCAGGACTGGGGCTTTGCCATCCCCAGGGTGGCTAGGGGCAGGAATTGGGAAGGTTATATCCCAAAGGTGGAAACTTTTTTGAGTCCTGCGCCCATCTTCCACTTCCTGCCTGTGTCCCTTTTCAGTTTAATTTGAAAAATAAACATGACAAACGCTTGCAGGGCCTGGTCTACCCTAATGAAGAGAAGTACTATGGGTGACATAACAGCAGGTTTCTAATATTTGAGGGGTTGTGCAAAAAAGAGGGGATTAATCTATTCTCCAAGGCATCTGAGGTCAGAACAAGAAGTAACAGGTGGAAGATTATTAAAGATAGATCCAACCTAGAACTAAGAAGAAATTTCCTGACAGTGAGAACAATCAATCAGTGGAATGGCTCGCTTTCAGAGGTTGTGGATGCTCCAGCTCTGGAGGTAATGAGTGGTAATGTTACCATTAAAATTTAGTTAAGTTAATTATTAATTAAATCCATACTGCAGTTAACTCCTTGCCTTTTTTCTTTTCTTTTTTTCTCCTTCCAATGATCTAAATGTGTCAGAAAGTTCAACCCAATCTCGATTTTTGGCGATTGCCTGGACAAGTCCCTGCAATTTTTTTGGAAATCTTTCTTGTAAATAGTTTGCCATTGCCTCTTTCCTAGGGCTTTGAGGACGTGACTGGCCCAAGGTCAACCAGCGGGCTTCCACTCTTGGGGGAGGGGATAGGAATTCATCATCTGCCAGTTTCTAGCACTACTACCAAACTGTCAGCCTCAGTGGTATACAACCAGCATCTTATTTCCGGGAAGCATCCAAGTCCCTTGCATGCCCTTGGATCCGAGGGTTTCCATTCCCTGGATCTCCCCTTACACTTCCATAAACTTCTGTTCCTTTCTAGAGTAAGCCAGTTCTCAAGGATTGCCACCCTGAGGTCAGTGACATGTCCAGTAGAAATATCAGCTACTTATATTTCTCCTCACCTACCAGTTCCTAATAAGCCAACTGTGAAAGAACCTAAAAATGAAGAGAAAACTAGCTGCATTTGTGCAGCATTCACACAATTAAGCTGCTTAGAGGTATCCATGATTTGTATGTGTGGCCAAACAATGCCATCCTAGCCCATTGGCTGAATTTATGGCTCAATGTACAATTAAGATTTGAAAAAATAGGAGCAATGGGTGAAATATGTTGCGTGAAACCATCCAGTCTCTGTATTGAAAAATGATACTCTCATTCAAAAAAGATTTTACCTCCATCAAGCCAAGTCTGTGCTCACTGTGAGTTGTGATAAGTACAAGAAACGGGAAGCACCATTTATTTATGGATATTTTCAAAACCCAAAGCCATTGGAGGAATTTCCCTCATCCAGGACAGGAATGAGCCAAGTTGCTTGGAAAAAAAAGTAGCAAGACCATTTTGAAGCTTCTCTAGATGAATTTGGGGATTTCATTGCTTTTGGCTGTGGATCAAAAACCAGCAGATCAGTGTGGTTATATATGACAGTTGAGCAAGGTGCATAGGAATTTTTGTGCTTAGGTAGCTACTGGGATCACTTTTTAATTATTCTTCCTGTTGGAAGAATTATTCTTCTGGGTTCAGTTCCAAGTGGGGAAGACAGACACTGGAAACACAGAGGCTGTTTGGAAAGATGGGTTTAATGGTGGACAGGACCACCTGGCTTGGAGCTCCAAAGTGAAAAGTCTGATCACATGCTTCTAGATGTTGGGTGAAGGAAAAGGAAAAAAGATGCTGAGAGTCCCATTGGGATTTGAATTTGAGCTAGTATTCTGATTGGTTGTCAGACTCCCATGGGGCCATGCAGTGGCAACTTTGTAGGCTGTCCTGAGTCCCAGGCTTGGTTGAGCCTTGCTGGATGGTGATGATGATTGCCCAAAGGGCTTTGGGCAATTCCTATTATAGCTCTACCTGGAGTAGATTTTTCTTATGTAAAATAGACTGGCCCAGGCCAGAGTAATGGCTCATTAGCAAAGGTGGGGGGCTGAGTTCTGCCTCTGAGTTTCTAAATTTTTTTATGGGGAAAAATTCTGTCTTTTTAGCACATCCTCAAATATTTCATTTTCCTAGGAGAGGAGTGGATGACAACTTCCAAGAAAAAAGTGACAAAAAGATGGGAGACATTGAAAGGAACATCTTGCCAGGAAAAAAAAAAAAAGATCAAAGGGACATTTTGGAAAACGGGCATCTCTTTTGCCTGGCTGCCCCCCCTTCCAAGGGAAAGACCCCATGGGGAAGTGAAAAGCTGCAGCTCCAGAAGAGCCCCTTAACCGCACCAGCTCCATGCCTCCCCTCCGCGCCAGACCCAGACATCCCTCGACACTGCGCAGGCGCCATCTGGCTGACTGAGGAAGGGCGACGCCGAATGGTCGTTCGGGGGACGGCGGCGATTGGCAGGGAGACTTCTTGGGGCGGTCCCTAAAGAGGAACAGGAGGAGTTTCTAGGAAAGGGCGCGCAACGAGATCCTGCCTTCACTTCCGGAATCACGCGCTTGAGACGATTAATGGATTCTGTTGCCGACGGGCTCGGAGACGTCCTCCCGCAGAAGGGAGTCGGAGGCCTGGCCTGGCGCTGTGAAGTGGAGGCTGTATCCGCCTCGGGCCTTCCCGGAAGGACCGTGAGAGGCGGAGATTTTGGCCTAGGACTCCCCTGCCGGGAAGGGGACACAGCCGTGAACCGCCTCTCTTTCTCCCCCTCAGGAGGACGGAGGAGCCCGGCGGGGGAAGGAAACTCCGCCCGAGAGGAGGAGATTGAGGAGGAGACCGGGCCCCGCGGAGCAGCCATGGCCGGTCCCGAAGCGGCTCCCACGGTAGACGGCGGGGAAAGGCCGGGAGGCTCCGGGGCTGCAGGAGGGATGAGTCCAGGTGGACCCCGGAAAAGGGGGCGGCCCAGAGGTCGATGCCGGGAGAAGGAAACGGGCGGAGACCCCGAGACGTGCCTGGAGGCCGGAGGGTCCCTCGGAAGATCCCGGAAGCCCCGAAGGATC
>NW_020717271.1:39644-51156 GCF_900518725.1 Notechis scutatus
GTTACCACAGAAATGCACCAGGAAGCAAAAGAAAAAAGAAACAACAACTAATATATAAGCAGAACATCTAGAATCTGAAATCCAGATCGGAGAAAGGATAGCAGCAGCTAAACCCCACAGCCACTGGGTTGTCTTTGGCTGGAATCGAAACCTGCTCCAGATCCTCAAGTCCTTCAGATGGTGGCAAGGAATCTGGACAGCATCATTTGGTCAGCTGGATAGAGGTGTACATCCAGGTGGTCTCAGCAAAATAATTCACTTATTTAGCCCTCCCGCTGTCCACATTGCTTGCGAATGAGAAGAGGACGGCTTGGAGATCAGCCGGTTCTCCACTTCTCCCTCCAGGTAGCAGATGAGGTCAGGCGTCTTCAGTGTCTGTGTTGTCGCTTCCTGAGGAATGTTCCCAATAAGCTTCATGATAGCGGCTCTCTTGCACCCGTCGTAGAGCTCTCTTTCTGCAAGGAGATTCCACATAGGTTTAGAGGAAGAAACACGAATGCTGCCTCCATCTGACTAAAAACATATAGATGACCTCTGGCAGTTCTTGCCAGTTTGTGGCGTTTACCTGGCCTTGAAAGAGGAGGCTATGCCTGGAAGTTCAGCTTCTCCAGTGACTGGCCATTGAAATGAAGCTCAGCCTTCTGTTCTCATGCCAACCACCATAGCTACCCCCCACCCGCCTCATCCTCAAAGGATCATGGATGTTTGGAGGCTGCAAGCAGGAGCAGCATCTTTGCGTCTTGCAATCTGCCCTCACAATGCAAAATTCAGCACGTTTTTGAAGTCTCTGCAGCTTGCTAAACTGCCATGGTTTCTCTCAGGAGCGGCACACAAAATGCTGGTTTGGGTAATAATTTTTTTTTCTTCTGTCTTCAAAATAACGGATGGTCCCAACAGGTGTTCTGCCTCTCCCATGGCACCCTTAACTAACCTTGAAATCTCTGTGTCTTGGAGGGTCTTTGACAAGATGTTCCCCCTCCCCTCGGGGATGCTTGAAGGCTGGATCAGCATCCAGGAAGACTCCTTCCCCAGAGAGGCAAAAGCCTTGTGACTCTGGACGCACAGAAACAACAGAGCAAGTACTTCCCCTGTGCCTGTACTACAGAGACCTCTGTACGAGACTCATCTCACCATTACTGTATAAATACCCAAGGCACCCAGGACAATGGAGTGGTGCAGTGGCCTAGAGGTGGAGCTCTCGCCTCACAATTAGGAGGCTGTGAATTTGATTCTAGGTACAGGCAGATATTTCTCTCTGGGCACAATGAAAATATATCTGCTGCAAAAACTGCATTGGCGACAGGAAGGGCATCTGGCTAGTAAACACTCAGCTCCGTTCAGTTGCCCCAACTCCAATCCACAAGGGATTACGGGGTCATTAAACAATGAACAACAACAGCCCAGGACGATTCTACCCTTCCCTGCTGCTTGCAGGAGCTAATCCTGTTATAACATGTCTGTTGTGGCTCACCAACTGCCAGCGGAGCTGGTGGCAGACTCAGACATGGAGGAGGTTGGGGAGGAATTTGGGCCAGTCCTGGAGTCTGGGGAAGGCTCTGAAGGATGCTCTGTGTTGGAAGCAGAGAAAGAGCCAGGGCCCTCCAACATTTCCCAGTTGCCTTTGGAGTCGGAGTGGGGAAGAAGAACAGCTGGGGCTTGTTCCAGATGTGCACATGCACAGAGCTGTCAGGAGAGGAGAACTGAGGACCAGGTTCTGACTTGGGAAGAAAGGCACACGTGGACACTGAATGCCCCTCCCTGGCTGGGGAATAAATAGAAGAAAAAGGGGAGTGGTATCGTAGAAGACAACCTGCTCATGTGGTTTCTATTCTCAGAGACTGCTTGAGTGAGTTTAATTTACAGCTTTGTGGCTGGAAGCTCCCAGCCTGGCAACTATCCCAGGAACTGATAAGTTCTGTACTTCAGTTAACTCTTGGAAGGATTATTGCCTGGACTTTTCTGTGTGAATGCCATGAATTCACAGTAGCTAAATAAAAAGGGGTTTTTCGGAAGCAGGAGTCTGTTTATTGGTTTTGCTAAGGCTGGGTCAGAACAGTGTCATGTTGCCAGGTTCTGTGCAACAGTGCTTAAATTCCGTCAGGGGGTAACAGTGGCATCACCACATCTTAAAGAGCCTCAGATCCATTACTCAAGAGTGATTTCTGTCCTATTCCATCTTTTATGCTCCTGCACATTGCTAATTTTCTAATTGCTATTACTAATGTTAGTATAAAGTTACTTACTATAGGTAGTCCTCGACCCATGACCATAATTGAGCACAAATTTTTGTTGCTAAGTGAAACATTTGTTAAGTCCATTTTGCCCCATTTTATGACCTTTCTGGCCACCATTGTTAAGTGAATCACTACACCTGTTATGTTAGTATCACAACGGTTAGGTTACATGACCCCAGGACACTGCAACGGCCATAAATATGAGTTGCCAAGCCCCTGAGTTTTGATCACATGCCCATAGGGATGTTGCAACGGTCGCTAAGTGTGAGAAATGGTCGTAAGTCACTTTGAATGGTCATTAAATGGACCATTATAAGTCAAGGACTACCTGTAATTATCTGTATCCACAACTGTAATAAAGATTTGTTTTGATTTGATTTGATTGGCCTTACTAAGGCTTTATAAAGTGATATTAGTGCCTCCCTTGATCTTGATTGTATCAGAATGAATCTGTCCCAGGGATCCAGTGCCGAGGGAGATTTACCTCCGATAATGCTCAAAACTGTCCTTCATTCGCCGATGTCCTTTCTCTGGCAGGTCCCCATCCACTGGGCTCCTTCCTGGAGGAGGAAAGCAGGAAGGAGAATTGAATAGTATAAAGTTACAGAATCAGGAAGCTCTCGGCAGCTCAAGAGAAGGTGAAAACTGCAAGACTTTTCCGTGTGGAAAGTGTGTTCAAGGTTTGACTCTTCAAGTACGGTGAATTTTGAATTTCCGCAAATAAGGGAGTGGTAAGGATGATAATAAAGTCTGAAAACTGGCCACGTAAACACACTTAAGAGGTCTGCAAATGCTCCCCTTGCATACAAGTCTGGTTCAAAAGTGTTGGGGAGGGAACCGATACAGTAAGACCAGACAAAACGGTCTTGTGGAATAAAGGATATTAGAATGTGCCCCAAGTGTCTGAATGGGCAGTTAGCCCATTTCTGGACATGGGTTCTGAAATAGGGCTAAACTTATGCCCCAAACAAGCTTGGCTGACAATTCACTGGTGTAAATGAAGGCGGGGGGTAGATCATGGTAACCTTTCCTGATCAATTGGTAGGACTTCCAGGATCAAAATCCTCCTTGTGGTTGAATTGCAGAGCAGGAGAAAAGGAAGGAAGGAAGAGGGAGGGAGGGAGGAAGAGAGAGATAGAGAGAATAGCTAGTCACAGATAAACATACTTGGTTTGGTGCCTTTCCTATCTTCGTCTGGATTTCCATGGGGAGTCAGCTTTGGGCAAGAAAGGGAGAGAGGGGTGAAAAATGAGAACATATTCTATTTTTGAAGGAATTTTTTTTTTTTTGTTTAGGAAATGCAAAAACAAATGATGTTTCCTGTAATAATTTTGAAATAAACCTGCATTTTAAGGAGATGTCATGCCACAGAACTTTAAACTAAATCCACCCAATTAATGCAGAAGAGATGGAAATTTTATCTCATCATTTCAAAAATATAGTGAATTCCTGATGCTTGGTGTTTTTTTTCTGGTTCAACTGCAATGCAGCTGGTTTGTAGCTCTTAAAGTTGAAGTAAGCAGAAACCCAGCCTTTTTGCTTAATACTGTATATGATTTGGTGTAGTGTATTGAGCAAACGCACAAAAGATGAAGTCAACAAACAGTTGTAGTATGCTGTGTGAATGCAGTTCCTGCAATATAAGCAAATAGGGCTTGGACACTTTTCAGTTTCCCCTTCTTCTCCCATGTGCTGCCCCAGATAGTAATAGCAGAGCCTGAGGGTGCACGAATCTGCAGCTCTACTCAAATGGGGGCAAGAATAGCAATAGCAATAGGACTTAGGCTTATATACCACTTCACGGTGATTTTGCAGCCCTCTCTAAGCGGTTTACAGAGCCAGCCTCTTGCCCCTCAACAATCTGGGTCCTCATTTTATCCACCTTGGAAGGACGGAAGGCTGAGTCAACCTGGAGCCGGTCAGGATCGAACTGCTGAACTGCTGGCAGTCGGCAGAGTTAGCTGGCTCTACTGCATTCTAGCCACTGCGCCACTACGGAATAGTAAAGATAAGGAAGCAGAAACTCCTAACTCACCTCTTGAGAGCTGCGGGATGAGTTTTCTTCAAGATCTGAAGTCTGGAACAAAACGATGTTAATTGGCAAGATGTTAAAAACAGCTTAAGCACTGAAAGACTTACCTATACCCCAGTTGCCCAGAAAAAAATATATAATATTTAATTGCTCTGATTGATTCTTACAACATAGAAAAGTAGGGCTGGGAGGGACCTTGGAGGTCTTCTAGCGGCTAGCCCAATCTCCTGCTCTAGCAAGAGACCTTCTACCATTCCAGATAAATGGCTCTTCCATTCAGTCTCTTCTTGAAAACCTCCAGGGGTGGCCCACCTACAACTTCTGAAGGCAAGCTGTTCTGCTAATTAAATACATAGGTGCTTGGGTGCATCATTTTGACTTTGAATAACACTCAAGGGAGCAGACAGTTTAAAACAAGAAGACTGAAGGAATCCTAAGATAATCAGAGCTTGAGCAATCATTTATAAAGGAGAGACAGATGGAAGAGACTGCAGGAGGAAGGCCACTGTCAGATCCGTGTATCTGTCATTTCTTCAGTGGAGGAAGAAAAGGGGGAGGGGAGGCTGATAAAGAAATCCTTTCTTGATGTAACCTGAATATATTTAATCTTATATCGAATTTGTATAACCCACACATGATACAATGGAAGGAGAAAAGCCAGATGGCCAGAACTTATCACCTCTGAGAGGCACAGCCAGGAGATGAGAAGATCATAAAAATTCCACAGTGAGATGTATCCTGGGAATCTCTGGAAAAGTTTGTTCTAAAAAGGGGGTGGGGGAAAATTAGGTATGCCCTGGGAAACTGTGAAAAAGATTGTTCCTTACAAAAGGAGTGGGGAGGAATTAACATACTGGCTTTTGTTTCACTAAATGCACATCGAGATGAGGGGAGGGGTTCTAAACTCCCTTCCGTATCCCTGTATGCCTGAGGGACCTCAGACGCTGCTTTGAACTCCTACAGGAATTGTCTCGTCTCAGTAAAGGATTCCTTTTTGATACGTTTTGAGAAGTTCATTCTACTTGAGTGAATGGGAAAAGTTCTGTAGCCTGACAGCCACACATTCGACCAGTTTTTTTACTTATCCTCAATTAAGGTTTATTATAATACTACATATTTATTATTCCTGCCTGCTGCCCAACTCCCAGCAAAGTGTTTGGTAGTTTTTTCACGGCAGGAGCCAGCAAGGGACATGTCATCTCTCACATCCCATCCCTCATAACTGGCCAGGAATGAACATGCATATGAATAGCAATAGCGCTTAGATTATTGATTTTCCCCAACAATCTGGATCCTATTTGACTCTCCTCGAAAGGATAGAAGGCTGAGTCAACCTTGAGCTGGTCAGGATCGAACTGCTGGCAGGGGGCAGAGTTAGCCTGCAATACTACATTCTAACCACTGCGCCACCATGGCTCCTAATGCACATCCAATCGGCTATAATAATGGCCATAGCATTTAGACTTATATACTGCTTCACAGTGCTTTACAGTCCTTTCTAAGAGAGTCAGCACATTGCCCACAACAATCTGGGTCCTCATTTTACCGACCTCAAAAGGACAGAAGGCTGAGTCAATCGTGAGCAATGAGCAATCCTGCAATCCTGCATTCTAACCACTGGGAAGGAAGGGAGGGAGGAAGGGGAAGGGAAGGGAAGGGAAGGGAAGGGAAGGGAAGGGAAGGGAAGGGAAGGGAGGGAGGGAGGAAGGAAGGAAGGAAGGAAGGAAGGAAGGAAGGAAGGAAGGAAGGAAGGAAGGACAATAGCCCTTAGATTTATATACCGCTTCACAGTGCTTCTTAGCCCTCTCTAAGCAGTTTACAGAGTCAGCCTCTTTTTCCCTCAATAATCTCGGTCCTCATTTTACCAACCTCGGAAGGTCAGAAGGCTGAGTCAACCTTGAGCCAGTCAGGATCGAACTCCTGGCTGTGGGCAGACTTTGCCTGCAATGCTGCATTCTAACCACTGCACCACCCCGGCTCCTTTCCCGATGGCCCTTTTCCTAACAACCTACCATGGTGGAGGGATCGCGGCACAGCCATTTCAGCCGGGTTTTGGCACTCAGCAGCCGTCCCTCTTTCTGGAAGAGCTGAAGCTGCAGTTCGTCACAACGCTCCCCGAATTCCCGGATCTGCTTCCGGTAGCTGTCTTTCTCTCTCAGGCCTTGGGAATATTGCTTGTGGCATTCCTCCTGGGTCAGAAGAGCCTGCAGCAATCCCATCAGGGAGGCAGACAAAGACAGCTGCTAGAAAAGCCCACCAGTAGCTCAGACCAGATGGGACGGATTATTATTACCTTTATTGTCCAACACGTGTACAATGAGATTGGCTGAGCCTCCCTTCGTGCACAACCCCCCCAATACAACTCACAGTGAGGACAGAAGTCCCTAGCCCAGTCCCAATCTTATTGCACCATGTGACCTTGTTGCACAATGTGCCATCCCTGCAAGTCTATCCTACTATGTTGACATGAAGTTATTTTCCGTTCACGAGTCTGACAGCCCACGGGTAGAAACTGTCCTTCAGCCTGTTGGTGTGCTGGCTATGCTTACCTACCCGATGGCAGGAGAGTGAAGGAGGGCTGACCGGGGTGTGAGTCGTCCCTGAGGATTTCCCTCACTCTTCTAAGGCAGCGAGTCCCAATGGGGTCATCTAGTGGTATCAGGGAGCAGCCCACAATGTTTTGTGCTGTGCTCACCACCCTCTGTAATGTCTTTCTATCCCCACATTTGCCATGAAATGGTTCTCACCAGTTGCTGAACTGTAGGAAGTTAGCACCCACCCCTCTCCTAGAAAAATGAAATATCCTGGGAAGTATTAAAAAGGAAGGATATTTCCCCTAAAAAGAGTAGAAACTCAGAAGCAGAAACTTACCTCAGAAGCAGAAGCTCACCCCCACCTTTGTTAATGGGTGGGCCATTAATTCCTGGGCCAGAATATTCTACATAACAAAGTTCTACTCCAGATAGAGCCTTAGAAATTGCCCAAAGCCCTTTCATTACATCATCACCCAGCAAGGCTCAACCAAGCCTGGGACTCAGGACATCCTACAGAGTTGCCCCTGCATGGCCCAAGGGGAGTCTGACCACCAATCAGAACACAAGCTCAAATTCAAATCCCAACAGAGGGTATAAAACCCAGGGCACTCTCAGCATCTCAGCCCTTCCTTCGTTGGAGCTCCAAGCCATGTGGTCCTGTCCACCATTAAACCATCTTTCCAAACAGCTGTTTCCAATGTCTTTTTTCCCACTTGGAACTGAACCCAGAAGGATAATTCTTCCAACAGAACCAACAGATAATCGGAGTTGGAAGGGACCTTGTAGGTCATCTAATCCAAACCCTTGCCCAAGCCAGGAGACCCCACACCATTTCTGACAGATGGGAATCCAATCTCTTCTTGAAAATCTCAAGTGACGAAACTCCCACAGCTTCGAAGGGCAACTTCTGTTCCCTGGGTTGATTGTTCTCCCTGTCCTATAATAAGTTTCTCCTTATTTCCAGGTTGAATCTCTCCAGGTTAAATCTCTTGCGACTTAAGACTCACAAACCCATTTTAGCTTAGCTTGTGTGTGTTGGGGTACCTCAGGTCCCGTCAGGTGAGGTGCCACCCTTGGGATCTAAGTGACCTCTAGGTAACTCCCAAAGCATCTTCCCATTTCAGGGTATTCTCCTGGGACAAGATCTTCCCCCATAACACGGGGGGGGGGGGGGGTCAAACCTCAAACTCTGGGAGCCAGAGCTGGCCTGCGGGGCAGTCCCAAAAACAACAAAGGACCCGGTGCCTCTGCCAGTGGAAACGAACCCTTGGGAGGGCCACAGGCAGACTTCAAGAGTTCCATTTTCGCTGGCAGAGGCTGTCGCAGCTGAAAACAGGAGCCCGTTTTTGCTGGCCGAGGGCTTGAGCCGCCACAGGCGCCCCCAACATGAGTGACATCATGCTGGCCATGCCCAGCCTGGCCAAGCTCACCCCAGCCCTCCAAGGTCAAACACAACCTTGATGAAATCAAGTTTGACGCTCCTGCCTGTTCTGTCTCACCTGTGGCCACGAGGTGAGAGTCCAAATGTCCAAAGGAAAAAACATGAACAGACAATATCAGGAACAACAGAGTTAACTTTCCTTTGGCTGAATTCGTTGTTGGCAGTTTTCCCAGAAGCTGTCTGCAAATTCTGATAACGAGCAGAACTATAAATCAGAGCCGAACGGCAAACAGGACACTTTGTCCAAACTGCAGACACAAATTAACAAGTTTGACTCGAACGGGGATTCAAAGCTAACACGCCTCCTTATATTCCCTGAGGGGCGTGTCAGTCTCTTTCCTCAGTCCCTGATTCGACGTCTCCTTCCAGTTTGTGCTTGATGTTTCTGCTTACGTCTGTTCCTTGCATCAAACCAACATTCTTCGGTTTGATCTTCATCCAAGGACTCCAGCACGTTCTCCAGATTATCTGTCGACATCTGAGGCACAATCAGGGAGGAAGTTTCTGGAGAGGAAGACGACTCCGAAACTTCCAGCAAAGCAGGCTCAAATCTTAGAGCCAAGTCCTCTTCCTCCTGACTCCCATTTATGTCACTCAACAAGGCAGGCTCAAACCTTAATGCCAGATCTTCCTCATCACTCGAGCCTATGTCTTCTGACAGAGCAGGTTCAAACCTCTGAGTCACAACACCTGCCATAGCAGAATCAGTTGACCATCCTTGCTCTGCGGGGTTCCTCCATTTCCTCCCCTCCAAACTAGAGGGCCAGAACTGTGTCATCCCCGCTTGGAATAGCCACAAGGGTTCTGCACATCTGCAGCCTGCATGTGGGTTGAGCTTCCTCCCCCAAAATGATGTAGGTGGAAAACTTTTCCATAGAGCCCTATAAATTATCTCCCTTCTGCTTTGAAACTGCAGTATTGAAATCAGCCACCAGTGGGCAGCATTCACAATCCTTTCCCAAGCAGTGCTCTGCAGTTTCAGTACCTACACTCAGTCAACAGGGGGCAGAGTTTCCCATTGATCTCAGCATTTTCCCAACCATGGCAACTTTCCGGTGTGCATTTTGATTCCCAGAATTCTCAACAATGGCCACGCAGGCTGGGGGATTCTGGGTCGTGAAGCTCACACGCTGAGACATTGTAAGGTTGACAAACATGGAGCAGTCCCTTTCTCTTAAAAAGCTGAGACCCATGCTATTCTTTCATAATCATTTCTAATCACTGATTTTAGGAGCCTTCTTGGAAGAGGAGAAAACAGGGTGATGCATCCTGGGAACTGAAATCCAGCCCAATGGAGGGAACCAGGTTGGGGAAAGGTAGAGTGATCCTGTCATGCCCCTGGTGGAGACTGACTCTGAGGAAGAGGAGGAACAGCCAACAGGGAGTGGGAGTGTGACTCCAGAGGTGGCGGAGGAGGCTGGGGAAGGCCAGAGGCCTGCTGAGCAGTCAGAGGAGGATCCAGGCCCATCCCCTATCCATCCTAGGTCACGCAGGGAGGAGAGGATCAGGGAAAAGCGAGGTCTACTCAAGAGGAGATTACCATGATCCTCCTCGTGGCTTGCAGGTGGGAGCTATGTATGTAAGTTTGCAACTGCGCAGTTAGAATTTGCAGGAGTCAATTTAGTGGTCACCTTGAAAG
The DNA here is from genome assembly GCF_900518725.1 of Notechis scutatus. The sequence continues at coordinate 49,525 of NW_020717271.1, forward strand.
AGGTTTAGCTTTGCTGGTGTTCTTCCCATGGACTTTTCTCGGTTATTTTCCTGGAGTTTATGATTAGTTATCTTGGCTTGCTTTGGAACTCTCATCAACGAGGTTTGTTTTGGTTTTCTGTTTGCCTCATTATTTACTTTTGTGACTTTAAACTGTGCCTAATAAAACAGTGAAGTTAAGTTGAAGGCCTTACCGGACTTTAATATATGTTTTGGGTTTGGGGTTATTTTGAGAGACTACGGGTCATCACAGATCCTTACCTGATCTCTTTCAGCAGCCACCTCTTCCAGCTGCTTTAAAATAGCCTTGATACGATTTTGGTAAATTTGATTATCATTTTGCAAGGAAGTGCATCTCAGTTCCAGCAGCTCCTTCTCTCCCACAAGCTGGCAAAATAATACAATATAAGTCAACGTGAGAATCTTTTAGGCAGAGCAGAGTTTCCTTAGCTAGATTTTGAGTGAGAAGAGGAATGAACTAAGTCAACATCTTCTTTCTTTCTTTCTTTTTTCATATTTATTTATTTTATTTTTTAAAAACAAAATTACAAATCTCTATTTTCTTCTTTTAACAACCCTATAATCCCTTGCGGGGTGGAGTCTGGGCAACTGAATGGAGCTAGCAGTTTACTGGCCAGATGCCTTTCCTGTCACCAATGCGGAGTTTTGTTCAGCAAGTATATTCTCGTGCCCGAAGAGAGAATATCTGCTTCTACCTAGGATCAAACTCACAACCTCTTGATTGTGAGTTGAGAGCTCCACCTCTAGGCCACCTCACCACTCCCCGTATTCACCTACACGGTCCTTTTAAAAACCTTTGAGAAAAGAAACAAGAGTGATTCTGCTTGAAACATCACCCATCTATCTGCTCAGGCAGTTTCAGATTCAAAGCAAAGCTCCGAGCTTGGAGTCCAGGTGAATGGCCTCCAGCCAATGACCTTGGCCATTTCGATCTTGAGTAGAAGAATACAACCTTGTGAAGTGAGAGGAGATACCAAAATTTAGGGTGAAAAAGTAGAAAGGGCTCATTTTGACCCGGAAAGTCTCTGTATATTCTGGGGAAAATATGTTTGTGTGGGGTGGGATCTGCTTTTAATGAACAGGAAAGGAGCCTGCCCTTTTCAAGATCACAAAACACTTTATTGGACTCATTTTTAAAGTAGGCTTAAAGCAGAAGATGTTGCCGAGAAAACTACAAGGACTTGAACTTTTAGTTTCCAGTGATTTGGGAGTGAACCCCCCCCCCCCTGTAAATTAGCTGCCACGGAAGGGCAGACTGTGGTGTAGCCATTGTGGTTCACACAGCCCGGGAAACTAAAATAAGCAACCCATGGCAGTATTTGAATCAGATGTGCAACCTGGAGAGTTGGGTATTAATACTGTGGATGAAAAATGTGGTGGTGGGTTGTTGATGAAAGGAGGGAGATCTCGGTTCCATTTTTGGGATTCCCAGGTCGGAAGAAAAAGAAAGAAAAAGGAAGGAAGGAAGGAAGGAAGGAAGGGAGGGAGGGAGGGAGGGAGGAAGAAAGAAAGAAAGAAAGAAAGGAAGGAAGGAAGGAAGGAAGGAAGGAAGGAAGGAAGGAAGGAAGAAGAAAGAAAGAAAGAAAGAAAGAAAGAAAGAAAGAAAGAAAGA
>NW_020717271.1:57091-68595 GCF_900518725.1 Notechis scutatus
TGGACAATGTGACTTGGTCTCATAGGGGGAGGAAGAACCTGAACTTGAACTATGTGGGTTTTGCTTTCATTCTGTGCCAAAATGATGTGCTCAATGAAGTTTTGCATGAAGAGATTGGATCATCTCCTTTGTGCTTGCTAGATTGGGTCCATCAATCCGAACCTTGACATTGACTTCAGCTGACCAAAGATGGAACTACGATGTCACCAGAAGACCTCAAGAGAGCTACCAGAGCAAACTATTACCTATTATCATGGAGAAGACTCGGGTGGGGTCGTTGCCGGTTATTTTCTTGTAGAGATGCGGGTAGTACAACTCCAGGCTCTCCAGGAAAGCCACAAAGCCCTTTTTGCCCGTCCTCTGGAGGAGATCTAGGAGCAGCCCTGCAAAGATGGACAGACCACAAACTCTTTAAAATCTCAACTTCTGGACTGGTCCGGTGGTTGGATTCATTGGTCCAAATCGTTCCTGCATTTCTAATCTTTTGCCTTTCTTTAAATGCCTAAAGATAACGAAGAAGCTCCAGACCGGCTCTCTGAAGCCCAGTTATAAATAAATAACAAATAATAATAATAACAATAACAAAAATTAAATAGAATACAGATAGAAGGGTCCCTGTAGGTCATCTAGTCCAACCCCCTCCCCAAGCAGGAGATTTGATGCTACACTCAATTCTCAAGAAACAGATTTCTCCATAGCTGAAGCCTATCAGATACGAAGTACAACTTTATCTTGGGTCAATTTCAAATTTCTAGTAAAGTGTGAAATTACCAACTATTACTTTCTGCCAACCTGATAAAAAAAGCTCTCCTAATTGCAATTCTGCATTTTGAAATGCAAAACTCAAAATGATCAGAACAAAGGAGGAGTCAAGGGTTTTGCAGCCATCGAAACTTCCAATTTTAGCAACAGATGTTAACGGAGATAAGCATCCGTCATCAAGGCCATCCCTCTGAAGTTTACGATTTTAACACCAAACAGAAAATACTTTCTGCTGTTGGCTTGACTCATTTTAATATTATTCAGAGTATTGCAGCATAAATTCAGGGCCAGAAAAGTAAAAACAGATGGCTGATGCTTCATTTAACTTCTTTATAAACATATAAAGTGAATTTTACAATGCCAGTTGTGGATTTCTCCAACATGGAGCAAACTCAAATAGAAGCAGACATGTTACAGGTTCAGAGCAGAACAGCAGCTCAGGAGCTCAGAAGCAGACATCAGTTTCTCTTTAGTTCAGCAGGCAAGCAAGCAAGTTAGTTTCTCTTTCACTTTTGTGCTGAGCACAGAACAGAGACAAACTATGCCCAGATTCTCTCTTTAAGTTTCAGCCCTCAATTCAGCTCTCATGTACGGTTTCATATATTCAGGAAACTATACAAAGGCAGGAAGAAATCTTCCTGAATGGGCCAGAGGTTTCAGCCAAGGGGATTGCGATCAAGGTCAATTTTAAGGAGGAGAATTTGGGACGGGATGAAAAGGAAAAGAGGCAGAAGACTTTCTGGTCCCTGTCAGGTTCTCCCCATGAAGAGAGAAGGATGGAAGGTCAGATTAGATTGCCTCGCTCCTTTTGCTTCCGGTTCTTAAAAAGGGTGTCAGCTAAAACTCCATCCTGGGAGCTTCTTGTTTGATGTCTATGGAGATTCTCAGTCATCCAGATCTTGGTTGTCCCAAAGGTGTTTTTTTCAAGAGGCAAGTGGACTTTCTGGTTTTTCTTTGAAGAGATTTTGCTTCTTGTTCAAGAAGTTTCTTCAGTTCTCACTGGATACTGGGAAATGGAAGGATTTATACTCCTTGCAGACAGCTGGTCATTTGCATCCTTTTAGAGGGTTGTTGAGGCCACCTGGAGGTTTATCTATGTCCTTAGGCTCACCTGAGTGGTGCTCCTGGTTCCCGTAGTCTGCAATTTTTTTCCTCTGGAAGTCCATTCCTACTCCTACAAACCAGGGGTGGGATTCAACTGGTGTTACTACCGGTTCGGTAATTACATCTTCGGTAATTCGGTAATTATTGAAGCGAAATGTCTTCAAAAGAAAAAAACAAGAAAGTCCAGTTGCCTCTTGAAAAAAAGCACCTTTGGGACAACCATGACCTGGAGGACGGAGAATCTCTACAGACTTTTAGCTATGCAATTTTGGAGGAACACCCTTAGAATGGGGTGGGAGTAGGAATGGATTTCCAGAGAGAAAAACTGAAGACTACAGGAACATTTGCACCACTCAGGTGACCCTGAGGACACAGATAAACCTCCAAGTGGCCTCGACGACCCTCTAAAAGGATGCAAATGACCAGCTGTCTGCAAGGAGTATAAATCCTTCCATTCCCCACTATCCTGTGAGAGCTGAAGAAGCTTCTTGGATGAGAAGTGAAACATCTTCAAAGAAAAATCAGAAAGCCCAATTGCCTCCTGAAAAAAAGCACCTTTGGGACATCTTGCCTGAGATGGTAAACTCAGATTTCTTGTAAATCCAGAAAATCATCGGGTACCTGTTTTCCTTTTCCGGAGTACCAGGCTGGGATCATTCAGGACCTGCTCCTCGTCATCGTGGTTGATGACTCGGCACTGCCGGAGGTACGGCGTTATTCTGGAAGGGTCGACCACCGAAATCAGCTTCACACGGAAACTTTCCAGGTTGTTCCAACAAGTCTCACCATCCTCATCCTCTGGATCTGACATGGTGGAGGCCGAAAAGCTGAGGCTGGATTCAGGATCTTCTCGGAAAATGCAGGAGGGAGCTATCTCCAATTGGGAAGCAAATGGGACGTTAGCAGAATTATAGCTTCTTCATTGACACTCGTTTTTCCTTCCTCCCTCCCTCCCTCCTTCCCTCCCTCCCTGTCTCCTCTTTCTTCCTTCTTTTCCTTCCTTCAACCATTCCTCATATGCTCATAAATGGTCTGTTAACAAAATACTCTTAATTTGAAATAAGCAATCCAGCACTTCCATTCTTCTGTCCTTTCCTTCCACTCTCCTTCTTTCTCTCCCTCCTTTCCCTCCCACCATCCCTTCTTTCCCTCCCACCATCCCTTCTTTCCCTTTCTTCCTCCCTCTTTTCCTTCCTTCTTTCCTCCCTCTTTTCCTTCTTTCCTTTCCTTCCTTCCTTCCTCCCTCCCTCCTTTCCCCAAGTTGCCTCTGACATCATTACATCTCTCTCTCTCTCACCCTTTGTGTGTTTGTGCATGCATGCTGTTTATCCAGAGTGTGTTAGGGCATCAGCTGTACTTCCTGTGAATAACCAAATTTTGGTTTGCAATAATCTAATCTCTAGACTTATATAATAAATATAATCTAATATAATAAATAGAACAGCCAAAAATCCTGCCATAGGTGACCAGTGTTGTTCTTGGCATTAGCACAGGTATAACTAAGATTGGTAAACTGATCTACTTATTTCTCAGATTTATAAAGCTGCCCCTCTGGCCAGGAGCATTCAACAATCCAATAAAACTAATGTTTTTAATGAAGGAGTTAAGGAATTTTAGAATTAAGGAGGAACTTCCTAAGAGTGAGGACAATTAACCAGTGGAACAGTTTGCCTTCAGAAATTGTGGGCGCTGCATCGCTGGGGGCTTTTAAGAAGAGACTAGAGTAGACAGTCACTTATCTGAAATGGTCTAGGTTCTCCTGCTTGAGCAGGGGGCTGGACTAGAAGACCTCCAAGGTCCCTTCCAGCTCTATTCTAATATAAAAGCAATTATTCTAACTAAACACGGTCACTGAAAAAATATAGAGATTTGCTATTAAAATTTAAAAACATTAAAACATTAAAATACACAAACCACAAATACAGAGAGGAATATCCAGGCACCACCAACAATAGGAGAATCACTAAATTGTAATCGCTTCCCTAGGACCTCTAAGCCTGGGGACATAACCATGTTTTGAGGGACCTCCTGAACATTAACCAGGATGGAGCTCTGTAGAGTTGTAATTGCAGGAATGTTCTTATCTTGGATGGCAAACCTCAGATAAAGAATGTTTACAAGCAGTTACAACTCAGGCAAAGAAACTCACTAATGTAAAGGAGGATTAGAGAGAGGAAGTAAACATATGTTAGACTTTAACTAGAGATAATTAATTGTGTTAATTACTATTATGCTAAACAGTAACGAAAGTTAAGCAGTAACCAAAGTTAACCAATGTTGGAGGATTACTAAAAATGTGTATAAATGCAAGACTAGACTCCAATAAAGTTCATCATGATTCAGTTGATCATGATCAAACAACTAGACTGCCTTGTCATTACAACAGAGCTCTGTTCCGTTTTAGGAGAATGTTCCATTAGATGGGTACTTGGCAGAGAACATGGCTCACCTTCTAGGACCCATCAATTGTAGGCATCTCACAGATGGAACCCATAGTATTCTCTCTCTGCTGGAATTAAGGTGGTTCCCGGCTATGAAGAAGGGCTGTGAAGGTTAAACTTTGACTTGACCCTTGAAGTTTCCAGATATTCTTCCAGGGCAGCTGTCAAAATCAGGAAATCCAGGCAGTCTAAAAGAATGTAAGGCTTTATTGCAAGCTTAAACTCTCTACAAGAATTACAAAGCAAATTGGTGGTAAATAAGATAGGGTGAACTTAGATACCTTGTGGGTGCAAAGGGACTTGAGCAGAGGTGGCATTCAGCAGGTTCTGACAGGTTCTGGAGAACCGGTAGCAGAAATTTTGAGTAGTTGGGAGAATTGACCAATACCACCTCTGACTGGCCCCTCCAACCCCATCTATTCTCCGCCTCCCATTGAGTCCCAAGCCACGCCCACAGAACCGGTAGTAAAAAAATTTGAATCCCATCATTGGACTCGAGGCTGATGACATGTTTGACTCCTCCCTCAGGCTTAGCCTGCTCATCTCCTACAGCAGCCTCGTGTAGAATGCATTACAGTAGTCCAGTCTGGAACTGAGTAGACATTCCCAGTCTAGGAAGAGGTACAACTGATGCACAACATGAAGCTGTGCTAAGGCCTTCCTAGTCACGACTGCCACTTGATTTTTGATTGGAGATTAGATGAATCTCCCCAACAGAGGGAATAGAAATTGGATGTAAAGAAAGTTTCCACAGCCTGACAAAAATACTCCTTCGTACACCCATTTTCCAGGCTGAGTCACTGAGATGAGGAAGACAAAGGAACCCTGCACCCTGAGTTGGGAAGGGAAGTCCCGGTTTCTTCAGCCCGATTTCTCCCTCACAGTTTCTCTGACTCATTTTCTCAGTGAGTAACTGGCATTGTGATCACCCAAGAAAGTGATTCCTTTGTGTCTCACAGACATTTGGTCCCTAAATCTCAACTTTCCTTTTGAAGAAATCCCTCCATCCAGGGGTTGGATTCTACCGGTTCGCACCTATTCGCTAGAACCAGTTGTTACCATTCTAAGCAGCTCGGAGAACTGGTTGTTAGAAGAAATTACTGGCCTAATCCTGTAAGGAAGGCAGGAAGGTAACATTCTGGTGTTGCTTATAGAAACTGCCTCTCCGTTAACCCTTATTACATTCTTGGCAGGACTAGACTTCCTGTCTCAGGAACTTCTCTGGAGTTTTTTCCCCCTCCTTTGCTGGTACTTTGCTTGTGTGGAGTGACCATTCAAAGTTACGATGGCACTGAAAAAAGTGACTTATGACCATTTTTCACACTTACGACTGTTGCAGCATCCCCACAGTCATGAGAGGCCAGGCGAGGAGATGCGTGCCTCAATGTGAGTGATATTGAGTTGGCCACACCCAGCCAATAACATGACCACCAAGCCATGTCCACCCAGTCACGACCACCGAGCTACGCCCACCACCTAAGCCATGCCCACAGAACCGGTTGTTAAAAATTTTGAATCCTGGATTCAACCGGTGTTAATACTGGTTCGGTGACTGCATGCTGCGCACACGTGTAAAAAACCTTAAGCTGTGCCTCCCAGACAGCTGAAAAGTGCTGTGCACATGGGTGCACAGCATTTGAAAAGCCACTTTTCCCCTGCTTTTTCAACCTCAGCTGTGCCGTGCGAAGCAGCTGAGGTTGAAAAAGCAGGAAATAAAGGACAGGTAAGAGCCCGGGCGGGTGGGTCAAACAGCAGCAGACACAGAACTGGTTCGGTGTCTGCTGCTCTTCAGAGCTACTGGTTCTACAGAGCCAGGGATAACCAGTAGCATCCCACCCCTGGCTCCATCCCTCTGTCTCTTAAAGCAGGCCTCTCAAACGCTGCAGCCAGATGGCCAGAATTTTGGCTGTAGTGTATACCACCATGCACCATTAGTAGCATAGGCAATCCGATGTGGTTTGGGATGGGACGTCCATAAATATGCCTCTTCCTTCAATCATTGAGAGCTAGAGAATATATCTAGTGAAATCATATGTCCTCACTCTTAGGAAGTTTCTCCTTAATACCATGTTGCTTCTCTCCTTGCTTAATTTCCATCCATTGTTTCTTGCCTTGCCCTCTGGTGCTTTGGAAAAAAAATTAAACTGTGCCATTGGAATTAAGCAAAGAGAAGACTTTGTACTGATGAGGTTGCCTAGTTGGGTCTACAAGGAAACAACCAAGCTGAGAGAGCAATAAGGAGTCCACAAGGAAAAAAATTGACAAAATGAAAAAATAATGTTTAAAGGGAGGGTGCATTTTGCTGCTGCTTCCTGATATTTAGGCCACCAGGCCAGCTCTGACTCCAGGGCACTTAACTGGACAAGTCCCTGCCATTTTTTGGCAAAATATGTCAAATGGTTTTTTCCCCTGACCCAAACTCCCCCAGTGGCTGCTCTGCTTCAGCCAGCTCAGGAAAAAAATAAAGATTATTTGCTGGCTTTAAGCCCACTCCTCTCAAACTGTACTTAGTCTTTCCTCATGTTTACGACTAGGAACTGATTCACAAGACAAGCTGATGTCGTAAAGGTTCAGCTTCCGAATTTCTACGTTTCATGGGCACCGTTCCAATTTATATTTTCAAACAGAAAAGGCTGTTTTGTTGAAATTTTCTTCTTGTGTTGCTCCATATCCTGTGTGGCCTTTATGGAAAAGAGGCCCTGAAATCATTCTGAAAAGTAATTGAGAAAGAGGCAAATAGGGAAGTGGACCTTCTTTTTCCAGAAGACCACCCAAAACTTGGGAGGACTGGACTGTCTCTAGTGGTAGGGAAGTGTTATCCCCAAAACTGGGCTCTTGCTTGGTGTCGAAGCCGATAAGACACCGGACACAAGGTGTGATACAATATACTTTTATTTTGGTACCAAGATAAGGACCACGGCTCAAAAGCTAACCAAAGGGCCTTGATGAGAATCTTACAGCAATTTTCGTAGTCAAGGGGTGGTTGCATTCAGCCCTTTGCCCTTCCCCTAATAATGCATGCATAACAGATAATATTGATTGGTTATTTGGATCTCAGCCCCCTACGTAGCTAAATGTGGCGTCACCTGCGTTTCACCCCAGATCACGGGTATCTTGCAAAGTGTCCTAGTTTCATGTGCCAGCTATGTGGTTTTGGGGGGGGGGGTTTCTTATAAGCAAGCTATTCTTGCTCCTGATATCCTGGCTAGTGGTTTAAGGTGCTAACTTCTGCCTTAAGAATGTGCAGTCCCAACCCCTTCCCTATTGCAGAGCAGCTCAAGGTAGCTCCCCCATTCCCCGCGACCCCGCTCCTTCTGTGTAGAGAGAGAGAAGACAGGAAGGAGCAAGGCTGCTTAAGGCACAGAAACAAAGACAAGAGAAAATGTTTTGATCTACATTCATGTTCCTAACTCTCGTGTCCATTCCATCCATACCTGGGTCCATATGGCCCTTCCTCTGACCCCCCCCCCCACAGGGCCTCCTCTGTACATACATCCCATCATCTGATCCTTCAGAAGGATACGACCCTAGGAGTTATTTGGGAAGGGGGCAGAGAGCTGGGCCAAGATGGGGGGCCAGGATGGGGGAGCATTATAAAATAAGGCTGAGGGGAAGAGAGAGGATCAACTACTCTCAGAATGCAAGATCTCAAAAGGCGATTTAAGCGGGATGGACCACAGAAGATGCAAGATAAGGAAGAGATGTAACAGCACGCTTGCCTCAAGTGTGGGTGGGATTCAAAAGTCATCAGAGCAGTCTGACAGGCAACCAGTATGGTGCTGGAGCTGTCTGTGGCAAGCGAGGCTCAGCCCTGCGTCTCCTAATTATTTCAATGTATGATTTGATTAGATGCGTTACCTGGCCATAACCAAATGCTGCTCAGGGACTCGCCAGATCCCCCCATTGTTAACAAACATCCTCGATGTAACATTACCCTTTTAAAAATGGGAGTTTGATCAAGGCCAGTCAGCAATCATGAAAATAATAAAAAGCAATAAATAAGAAGCAATAAATTAGTAAAAAAAAAAAAAGAGGCTATGATCACAACCCAAATGCTGGATCTCTAGGGAGGCAAGGCAACCCGAATTGTTTTCAAAATAACTCAGTTCTGAGATGGATAAAAATGCCAATAAGGAGCCGGGCTGATCGTATCTCAGTGAAAAAAGTCGCCCATGGGGCAAGGAAGAAGCCCCAGAGAAGGTCTGTGGCCATTAGGTGGAGGAAGCAGGTTGTCTTTGGACTTTCCTGCTTAACAGTTGGGCTCTGCTGGTCTTCCCCCCTCCAAAAAAAATCTCTTCATAGACAACCAGGGACATCTCAATCGCTCCATCACCTTCCATCTGCTGGAATCTGCTTGGCCTTCCTAGCTCTTGCTTCATTGATCCAGCAGAGCTTTTATTTCATATATTTTTGCCTGAGAGTTCTTTCGGTTATGACCTCCCTGCCATCACCCCCAACAAGAGGACATTCCAACCCCCGCCCCGCTCCCCAAATGCTTTGCATGTTTAGCTTCCAGCCAAGGATTTCAGCTCCTAATGCTAATCTCCACAGTTTCTCCACTCCTAATCCCCACTCCTCTGTCCTCCAAAGGCAGGACAGAAGAGAAAGGTACATCCACCACAGGCGCTCCAATGGCTTACTCACCTGTCTGGGAAAGATTCTGACATGGCAGATTCAGGCACAAATAACTGAACTCCCAACCTCTCCCACCAATGCTCCAAGTTCTCTTATGAGAGCTGTTCCCACCAGAAAGATTTCCACCTTCCCCGGAGATCTAAAGATGTCATCCATTCCTACTTCAGGGGGCCAATGGATCCCCCATTCGGCATCCAGAGAGCCCATGTCAGCAGAGGTGCTCTCCTTTCTCAACACCCCAGGGAAAACGCTCCTGCTTTGCCCGGGAAACCAATTCCACCCACCTGAGCAGGAGCTTGCAAAGCAGCAGTCCTGGCTGACCTGACCAGGGTTCCAGATTCACAGCTCCTGGGTCCTTCCAAGCTGCCGGATCAAAGGAAGAAGCTGACTTTCCATGAGGCATCGGGCAGGAAGGAACAGGAAGGAACAGGAACTCCCACCCGGTGAAAGTTGTGTGAAGAATGAGAGAGAGAGAGAGAAAAAAAGAGGAAGTGCAAGGACGGATGAGGAGTCTTGGATGAGAAGTGAAAGCTCTACTTCTCCAACGAAAGAAAAAACACAATCCAGTTGCCTTTGGAGGTGGGGGGAAAACCCCACCTTTGAGACAACCATAACTTGGATGTCTGAGAATCTCTGTAAACATGCAAGGACTGGTGACTCTTTATGTTCGTGGCTGCATTCCCACTCGTGCCAGCAATACTATTACTAAATTTGCAGATGATGCAACAGTGGTGGGACTCATCTCCAGGGGTGGGTGGGGGGGATGAGTCTGCCTATCGAGATGAGGTGGACCGGTTGCTTTCGTGGTGTGGAGACAATAACTTGGTCCACAACACCAATAAGACCAAGGAGCTGATAGTGGACTATAATAGAAGGAACAGATCAGACATCCAGTCCTGCTTATCCATGGAGACCGAGTGGAGCAAGTGGCCAGTTTTAAGTTTCTGGGTGTTACCCTAAAAGAGGACCTGACCTGGGGTGCCCACATTGCAGCCTTGGTCAAAAGGGCCCAGCAGAGATTATACTACCTGAGGCTTCTCAGGAAACAACAACTGAATGGAAAACTGCTGGTGACCTTCTACCGCTGCACCAGAGAGAGCATCTTAACTTACTGCACCTCTATATGGTTTGCCAATTGCACAGGGGCAGATAGGAAAGCACTCCAGAGGGTGAACATCATTGCCCAGAGGATCTTTGGTTGTCCTCTCCCCTCTTTGGAAGAGCTTTAGAGCTCCCGCTGCCTTAAGAAAGTTCAAAACATTCTCAAAGATCCATCTCATCCTGGGCACCCTTTTTTTTTTGAACTATTACCATCTGGCAGACAGTACAGGATAATAAAAACGAGGACAAATAGGCTGAAAAACAGCTTCTATCCCAGGGCAGTAGCTGTGTTGAATTCTATTGTAGAGTGCAATATTAATGCAGTATCAGGGGTTTTCATTTCAAATGTATAGAATGTGAAGGATGTGTGTTTGTGTTTTATTTTCATCGTTTTCTTATGTATGATGTACACTGAAGATGGCATTTAATTTTGTTGTATGGGGTGCAATGTCAATCATCATCATCGAAGAAAAAAGTGTGGATTGTCGACATTGCCACACCTGGTGACAGCAGAATCGATGAGAAACAACTTGAAAAAGTCACCAGATATCGGGACTTGAAAATCGAACTGCAGAGACTCTGGCATCAACCAGTGCAGGTGGTTCCAGTGGTACTGGGCACACTGGGTGCTGCTGTGCCTAAAGACCTAGGCAAGCCCTTAAAAACAATTGGTGCTGACAAAATCACTATTGGTCAGCTGCAGAAGGCCACCTTACTGAGATCTGCTTCCATACTCCGCCGATACATCACACAGTCCTAAACGCTTGGGAAGTGTTCGACTAGTGATTTGTGATACTAAACCCAGCATAGTTATCTCATTTGCTGTGTACACTGTCATTTTTGTGTATAATAATAATAATAATTGTTAAGCCTGGATTCCCCAACGGGTGTTAAGGAAAACAAACTAAACAGAACGTGCAGCGAAGTCAGATAGGAAGACAGGTAAATGTGTGAGATAAGTTTTTCTAGTTAACACGCAGTAAAAATACAGATACGCTTGTGCTATCAAAAATATAGTTTATTCCATTTAAGAATTATAGCATAGTCAAATAAACGGTCCATTAGTCATATATCAATTTCAGTCAAGTCTTGTCGGGGATACTCTATTTGCAAAAAGTCCGTGTTGAATAGCCAATGTCAGTACACTTACAATAAATCAGTCCAATCTTCTCTCCGTTGAGAAAAATCAACACTCCTTCTTCTCTCCCCTTTCCAGCAAGAACGCAGTCATCAATCCATCAAGTAATTAGGGATCAGTAAACCAGAGAGAGAGAGAGCTGCATTTGCCTCGCTTCATATATAGTGCTTTTACAACCACACCCTTAATTACACACACTTTAACTAACAAACAATGATACCATATTTATTATTTTTTACCCAAACCAGTTAGGGTAAACAATGTTATCCCTAACATTAATAATAATAATAATAATAATAATAATAATAATAATAATAATAATA
>NW_020717271.1:68605-95578 GCF_900518725.1 Notechis scutatus
TAATAATAATAATAATAATAATAATAATAATAATAATAATAATAATAATATATTATTATTATTATTATTATTATTATTATTATTATTATTATTATTATTATTATTATTATTATTTGAGATTGACGCCTTCCACAATGCAGGGGCAAGATTAAATAGTAGTGGTTTCTGAGAGACTGTTTGAGATGGGTTCCAAGGCTGCCATTACCTCTCCATAGAGACGTCACTCTGGCAGCCTTTTCCAGGCACCAACATCAAAATCCTTTGCCAAGCCATTTCCCCCCAGTTCTGCCCCCCTCTGCTCTGGCTCCCACGGCCGACAGCATCTCTTCCTCCACAGCTTTTGAACAACAGGTCCAGTGTTGGCTCCGTCTTTCAGTCCCAGAAGTACCAACCTTCCACCCACTCTGCTTGGGGTCTCACCACAGCCCCATGGCTTCAGGGCTGCTCCTCATATGCAGCTTGCACTAATCCCAGAGAGCAGAAGACGGTCCGTCTTGGCTTTGTCTTCTGACCCAGGCAAAGAACCTGAAAAACTGCTCTTGCTTTCTTCTTTCCATCAGACCCTCCTAACCCTCAGGTTGTTTAAAGTAGCTTTAGAAAATCGAGGTTCTTCACATAATGCAATCCAAGGGGAGAAGGCAGTGTGGAACAAGAGGGATCTCCCCACATTTTATTCCCTCTGCCCTACATTTAAAGGGGCTGCGTTAAAAGCAAAATTTGTGACCCTGAAAATTCCCAGTGGATGGGAACTCTTCAATCAGAAGTAGCAGGGAGCATCTCCTGTAGCTGAAAACAGTTCCCTGCTCATTGTTGTGTCTTCCCTGTCCTACCCGATTGTTGCAATTTTCAGAAAACAAGATTGGAAAATGAGGATTTGCAAAGCAATTTAGGAATAATGAATGAGGGATGAAATCAGCAAAGTGGGCCAAAGATGCATTCTTAGGGGGGCGGGGAAGCAAACTGAAGCTTGAGTGATTTTTTTCATTTGGAAGTCCGAGGGTTCAGGAAACAATTGCGAGTCAGAGGTCCAGAATGGGAAGCCAGGAAGGTGCAACCCGCCCCTTCCCCCAGGAGGATAGGGGGCCACCTGGAGATGCCCCGAAAAGTATCCCACAAAAGGAGAATCGGGCAAGGAGAGAAACTACCCAGAAGTTCCTAAACCATGAAATGAAAGAAGAAGAAAAAGGATTTCTCCCGTCACCCACCCACCCCCGATGCAGGGGCCCCACAACAACGCAAGCGGGTTTTAGCATTTGCAAACGGCCAGGAGTCTCCGGGGATCAGGAGGCCTTGAGAAATTGCAATCATATTTCTTATTTATTTATTTATTTGATTTGCCAATTGTTTACAAGATAATAAGTATAAGTGTATACATAGTTGTGAATACATGAAATGGGTGCATATAAGAAAAATAAAAGAAGAATAAGAGAAACAATAGGACAGGGACGGTAGGCACGTTGGTGCGCTTATGCACGCCCCCTACAGGCCTCTTAGGAAAGGGGTGAGGTCAATAGTAGACAGTCTAAGGTTAAAGTTTTTGGGGTTTGGGGAAGAAACTACAGAGTCGGGTAGAGTATTCCAGACATTGACCACTCTATTGCTGAAGTCGTATTTCCTGCAATCAAGTTTGGTGCGGTTAACTTCTTCTCATACACGGAAGGATCGCTCTATATTCGCGGCTTCTTTGAGGCTGGCAAGAACAGGTGGGACCTCGCCCTTCCTTCCAGGAGAGAAAGCCCCGCGGGGAAGACTCAGCTGCAACCCGCCCTCTTCTCCCCAGGGGGAAAGGGGGCCACCCGGAGATGCCCACGCGGCTGCGGGCTCCTGGGGCGGGGGAGGGAGCAGCTCCGGGGAGGCAGAGAGGGGGGCTCCGGCACACGAAAGCCGAGGCCCGCGAGGGAAACCTCCGTCCATTCCCCTCCATTGCAGCCCCTTTGGGAATCCCCCATTCCCCCCCCACACCCCAATGCCGCCAAGCCGGGCAGAGGGGAGGGGGCGGAGGGCGGAGTCAGCGGTGCAGGGGAGGAGCCAAGCGAGGGGAGGAACCCAGACGGGAGGAAAGCCAGGAGGTAGGGGCGGGACCACGAGGACCCGCCCGCCAATGGGATGGCGTAGAAGCTGCCCGATGCAGTGGGGGGGGGAAGTTCTTTCTTCCCGACTTCCGCAATCGGACTAAGAGAGCAGAGCAACATGAGAGGTGGCTCAGCGCCAGCAGCGGAAGAGGCGGAGCTTGACCGAAAGGGGACGGAGGCCGGTCTGGCCCTTACTTTCGGAATCGGAGAGGCGACGGAAGGACTTTTTTTTCGATTCGTGTGCGCATGCGGCCGGATGCAGGTGGGGCGCGTGGAACGCCGGGAGTCGCAGTCCTGGAGGGTCCCTCCGGAGAAAGGAGGGAGGGAATGGGCGGCGTCCGAGGCCTAGTCTGTCATGGGGACGCTGGGAGGGAGGCCCGTGAGAGGCGGAGGCTTCGGCCTGGGCCTCCCCTGCGGGGAAGGGGACGCAGCAGTGACTGTTTTCTCTTTCTCCCCCGCAGGAGGACAGAGGAGCTCGGCGGGGGAAGGAAGTAGAGAGGAGGAGGAGGAGAGCGGCCCCGCGGAGCAGCCCTGCCCGGCGCGGCTTGCCCGGGGGACGGCGGAGAAAGGCCGGGAAGCCCCGGGGCTGCAGGAGGGATGAGCCCAGGGAGACCCCGGGAAAGGCGGCTGCCCGGAGGGCGATGCGGGAAGAAGGAAACGGGCGGAGACCCCGAGACGGTCCTGGAGGGCGGAGAGTCCTTCGAAAGACCCGGGAATCCCCAGAGGATCCAGGAGGGACGAAAGAGATATCAGTGCCCGGAATGTGAAAAATCCTTCAAAACAAATTCACATCTTAAAAGCCATCTAAGCATCCACACAGCAGAGAAGAAATACGAATGCCCGGAATGTGAAAAATCCTTCAGAAGAAACGACCATCTTCAAAGGCATCTAAGGATCCACTCCGGAGAGAAGCCTCATAAGTGCCTGGAGTGTGGAAAGTGCTTCCCTCAGACAGGCAACCTTTATATACATCAAAGGATCCACACAGGAGAAAAACCTCACAAATGCCTGGAGTGTGGAAAGAGCTTCAGTCAGACCAGCAGCCTTTATAGACACGAAGGGATCCACTCGGGAGAGAAACCTCATAAATGCCTAGAATGTGGAAAGAGCTTCAGTCAGTTGGGAAACCTTTATCGACATCAATGGATGCATTCGGGAGAGAAACCGTACAAGTGCCAGGAGTGTGGAAAGAGATTCAGTTTGAAGCAATACCTTTATAAACATCAAAGGATCCACTCTGGAGAGAAACCAAATCAATGCTTGGAGGGTGGAGAGTCCTTCGGAAGACTCTGGAATCCCCAACGAATCCAGAAGAGAGAGAGGATTCACAAATGCCCGGAATGCGAAAAATCCTTCAAAAGAAACGACCATCTTCAAAGGCATCTAAGAACTCACTCAGGAGAGAAACCATATACATGCCTGGAATGTGGAAAGAGCTTCAGTCAGAGGAGTCACCTTCATGTACATCAAATGATCCACTGGAGAGAGAAACCGAATAAATGCCTGGAGGGTGGAGAGTCCTTTGGACGACCCAGGATTCCCCAAAGGATCCATGAGGGAGAAAAGAAATATCAATGCCCGGAATGTGAAAAATCATTCAAAAGAAATAGAGAACTTCAAAGGCATTTAAGGATCCACTCAGGAGAGAAACCTTATAAATGCTTTGAGTGTGGAAAGAACTTCCGTGACAGGAGCACCCATGATAAACATCAAAGAATCCACAGAGGAGAAAAACCTTATAAATGCTTTGAGTGTGGAAAGAGCTTCACTCAGACGGGCAACCTTTATACACATCAAAGAATCCACACAGGAGAAAAACCTCATAAATGCCTGGAGTGTGGAAAGAACTTTGGAGATAGCAGCACCCTTTATAGACATCGAAGGATCCACTCGGGAGAAAAACCTCATAAATGCCTGGAGTGTGGAAAGAGCTTCCATCAAAGGGGACATCTTTATAGACATCAAAGGATCCACTCAGGAGAGAAACCTTATAAGTGCCTGGAGTGTGGAAAGAGCTTCAGTCATAGCTGCAGCCTTTATAGACATCAAAGAATCCACTCGGAATAAATGCCTGGAGGGAGGAAGGTCCTTCGGAAGACATTGGAATCCCCAAAGGATCCATGTGGGAGAAAAGAAATATCAATGCCCGGAATGTGAAAAATCCTTTAAAAGAGATAGAGAACTTCAAAGACATCTATGGATCCACTCGAGAGAAAAGGAATACAACTGACCAGAAAGTAAAAAATAATGGAAATCTGGAAAACCATCTAAAGATCCACTTAGGAGAGAAACAATTTAAATGCTAGGAGTGTGGAATGAGTTTCAATTATAGGAGCAGCTTTAGTAGATATCTAAAGATCCACTCAGGAGAAAAAATGTAATAAATGCCTGGAGGGTGGAAAGTGCTTCGGTCAGAAGAGCAGCCTTTATTAGACATCAAAGACTCCATTTACAAAAACCCTACCAATGCGGGGAATGTGAAAAATCCCTAAAAAAATGGATATTTTGAAAACTAAGCATCTACTCGGGAAGGAAACCATATAAATGTCTGGAATGTGGAAAGAGCTTCAGTCTGAGGGGAAACCTTCATAGACATCAAAGACTCCATTTACAAAAACTGTACGAATGCAGGGAGTGTGAAAAATCCTTCAAAACAATTCAAATCCTTGAAAAACATCTAAGAATCCACAAACCATGTATATGCCTGGAGTGTGGAAAGAGCTTCAGTCAAAGGAGAAATCTTGATAACCAGCAAAGAATCCACACAGGAGAAAAACCCTACAAATGTCTTGAGTGTGAAAAGAGCTTTACTGAGGGTGCAAACCTCAGTGAACATCAAAGAATTCACATAGGAGAAAAACCACATAAATGTCTGCAGTGTGGAAAGAGCTTCAGTCGGAGAGGGCACCTTGACTGACATCAAAGAATCTATTCAGGAGAAAAACCACATCAATGCCAGGAGTGTGGAAAGAGCTTTATTCAGAGTAGTAGCCTCCATCAACGCTAAATTGATATGATACCTTCAGTCACAATGTGTATCTCAGGAATAAAATTGTGTATTCAATTTGGCCAAGTGAATAGACACACTAGGAATTTGTCTCGAATGCATAAGCTCTAAGTGTATATACAAAGCAACAGAATAATGATATTCATAATTATACCAATAAGAGGGTTGAGTAAAGAAGACAAGGGTAAATAATAACTACCAAATAAGGGACTTTCTCAAGCTGAATAATAAAGGACTTTTTCAATCGTACATGCTAGATGTTTCAAGTGGCTGAAATTGCACCTTTTCACAAGAGACGTGATTCATGATGCCATTTCCCATCTGAACATTCTTTTAATCCAATGCTAATTTCAGTGGTTATGCTTAATATTATGGGATGTTACTGTCCATGTCTCTGATGTAACTGTAAGTGAGCAGGATTATTTCTTCCATGCAATCAACTCTTGTACTTTTTCCTACTGTATGGAGTATAATAATTGGTCATCCCATTAAAGTGGCCATCCCATTTGGTGCCCAATTGAAGCGAGTGTTCCATGATTGAATCTAAGGTTAATTTGACCCATGTTGTGGGTGTAAAAGAGCTTCTCCCTGTCATCGTTTGATATAATCTGTATTGTTTTTCCAAATGAATCTCCAGACATCTGAAACTCTTTGTCAGTTGGATTCCCTGAATGGTCCCCCTTGTCTTCTAGCAGAAACTGCTAAAAGACATTCTATTCTCTAAAGCCAGCAAAGCTTTGTGAGATGCGAGCCATATTCTAAAAAGGCCTCAACTCCTTTAGCCTTAAAACACCTGGCTTTTCCCCAGGCGCTGGGAGATCAGAGAATGAGAAGTTGGCATGGATTAGTGCCCGGCTTTTTTGTTTTTTTATTTTCAATGTTTTATGTTTTAATGTGTTGGATAGTTTTTAAAACGGCTTTTTGGGAGCTGCAGTGAGTTGACTGAAAGTGTTCTGACCCAACCCTGTTGCCAGCAAGAAAATCTCAAACGTAGCTTTAATCTACAAATAAACCTCTTTGTGGGTAAAAGATGGCTTGCAGCCAATTAGTCCAACCAGAAAAGTCTTGACAGAATTCTTCAAATAAGAATGCTGAGACCGTAGAACATTTTTGCTTTCTGCAAAAGCAAAAACCTTTTGAAACCTCCCTTGAGGGAGGGGCATCCTTACTCCTGAGTCGCCTGTGATGCTCCAGCTGTTGTCTTCTACGAATCATCCTGCATTCACGCACACTTGGCACAGGCTCCTCGGGAATCTCCTCGTCACTGCTGTCAGCCTCCACAATCCCTGAAGGTAGCAGTCTACTCCCTGATGGTCCCGTCCCCTCATCCGAGTCCTCGCTCTCCTCCACTGTCCGCACCTGCTGCCGGCTAACCACAATAGAAAGATGGGCAGTTAGAAGAATGAATGAATAAGACTCATCAGGAACCTGTTTGCTCTCCACCTCTCCCACTAGGTGCAGAGATGAGATCTTTCCCAGTTGTCAGGATAGTCAAAGTCCACCCGTTACTATGCGTTCTGTTCATCCGCTAAATGATTTAGCAAAAGTTCCTCTGATTGGGTAGTGCAGAGTATACACCTATGGCAATGTCATTCCAGTTTCCTTTCATATTAACACAAATGCATTCAAGGAAGATCAACCCTGAGCTACAAATAGTCTCCTTTATCTTGTTGGATATATTCTCTGTCTTATTTGTAGAAATAAATGAAGGATTCTAATAAATATATTCGCTATATGGATTCTATAACTCACTTTCTTTTTTCCTGGTTTCCCCACAAGAACCATGTGAGCTGAGTTGGATTGAGACAGAGTGAATGGCTCAAGGTCAGTGGGCTTTTGTGCCTAAGGTGTATTAGAATTCAGCATCTCTGGCTTTCCAGCCTGATCCCTTAACTACTAGACCAAATCGGCAGTCTTTTGAGTAGATCTCTTCAGGAAATGCATTGCACGGCCCTCATACAAAGAGGCCTTGTGCTGCTGCCCTGAAAATGGGCACCATTTTGAGAGCAGCTGCATTGGATTGCAGCCATTTCAAAATGGCAGCTGCTTCAGGGACAGTACTCTATGGCTTCCACTATCTAGGAAGCTGAGGGCCAAAGCAGCTGCTCTCCTCGCTCATCCTCTCTCTGGGGATCTGGAAATCATATTCAGGAAGGAGAGCACCTCTATTGCCCCTTGGACTTCCTGGAGGTGGCACGCTTCATCATCATCCTCTTTTAACAACCTCACAATCCCTTGCGGGGTGGAGTCTGAATGCAGCTGAGGGTTTACTGGCTGGATGCCCTTCCGGTCACCAATGCGGAGTTTGTACCTAAGCCAAAGAAGGTGAAGTGAGGACTGCAATATTGGAGATCTCCAATTCTATTATGTGGGGTGTAGTAGAGTATGCTGACTGAATTCTGAAACATGGTACAGCGAGTAAGGAAGAGTGGTGCGGTGGCCAAAGGCGGCACTCTTGCCTCACATTCAGGAGGCTGTGAGTTCAATCTTAGGTAGAGGCGGATATTCCCCTCTCTGCACAATGAGAATATTATCTGCTGGAAAAAAAACTCCATATTGGTGATAGGAAGGGCATCTGGCCAGTAAAACACTCAGCTCCATTCAGTTGCCCAGACTGCACCCTGCAAGGGATTCTGGGGTCATTAAAAGAAGATGTAGAGAGAGTAATGAAAATGAAGCCATGGAAGGTAATAGGAGGCAGAGGTTTATACCTAGGCCAAAGAAGGTGGTGTGAGGATTGCAGTTCCAGAATTTCCAGCTGTTGTGTCCTGAAGTTCAGGGAATAAAAGCAGCATTGAGGGAGGTGGAACAAGCATGCAAGTCAAAATAGGTAAGGAAACAGTAAGAGAATCCATCCTGAATATATACAAAGCACCCGGCTGAGGAATTCTGGGAGTTGAAGTCCACAAGTCATAAAGGGGGCCATAGTTCTCCACCCCTGCCTTAATGGAACTACATGGCGGGGAAGTAGGCAGTGGGGTACCCTAAGCCAAGGGTCTCCAACCTTGGCCACTTTAAGCCTGGAGGACTTCAACTCCCAGAATTCCCCAGCTGGCTGGGGAATTCTGGGAGTTGAAGTCCTCCAGGCTTAAAGTGGCCAAGTTTGGAGCCCCCTGCCCTAAAGTTCTGATTGGGCCCAATACTCTTCCATTATCTTCGTAAACAATTTAGACGAGGGGTTAGAAGGGGAACTCATCTAACTGGCAGATGGCGCCGTGCTGCGAGACACTACTAGCACTTTAATAAACGGGCTCAAAATTCAGGATGTGGACGGATTGAAAAGCCTGGGCCCAAACGCAAATGCAGTGCCGAGAAAGACGAGGTTCTCCGCGAGCGACTCTTCTTCCTGTTTAGTAGCTCTCTGGTCCGGGGGGCGTGGCGCCGAGCCCCTCCCCTCCCGGAAGTCCGCCCCTCTGGCGGCAGAAGAGGAGGAAGGGGGAGTCGCTCGGCCGTCTCCCGCGGCCCATGGCCGGGCACAGCGCTCTCCCGCCCGGCGCCGCCGTCCTCGGGGAAAGCGGGGAGCCTCCCTGGGCAGGCCTTGTCGGTAAGAAGGCCTTCTGGATACCTTGCCTCTGAGCACGTGCAGAGTGTCTTCTGCCCTGTGTGTGTGTGTGTGAAATTCCTTCGGGATGCTGTGCCTCTTTCCTGACCAGGCTGGGGATGATGGTTCCTGGGAGGGGTGGGGGGGCTGGCCTGGAGGAGAACCGTCCTCTCTCAACTCTCAGAGAGGACTCCAGGCCCCATGCTGCCCACCCAGGGGTCGTAGGGACTGTGGTGGGGTGTGGCTGGATGGCTGGGTGTGGTGGTGGGGTGGCTTCAACAGGGAAGGGCGTGTGGGCGTGGGGTGCAATTCCCATTTTCTGCAACAGAGCCGAGGAAGAAAGTACTTCTGAGCACGTGCAAAGTGCTTTTACTTGCATTTTTATTTTTATTTTTTAATTACATTCTTAGTGCATAAGAAGCATCGTATTGTTTGAGCGTGCAGTGTGCTTAACAATACAGATTACATTTTTAAACTCCACCCCCTTTTCTTCCAACCTTTGACAAAACAGTTTTCCACGTTGGATAATATTCTGTATCTTCTTTCTGTTTAATTCTTAATGTAGGTCTGCCCACTTCTGCGCGCTTTTAATTTTTTTTCTTAATTATTTCTTCATCGCACGGTGTTTCTTGGTTTTTTTTCCCAGCGTTGTGCAAATACAAATACAATCCTCGCTGTGGTCAAGACGTGCAAGATTAAATGCATGCTTTTCTTACCAAGTTTACCCGATATTATACCTAATAAAAGTAATTCAGGTTTGAAATCTACATGCTCTCCTATCATCTTTTCTAGCCATTTATGTATTTATGCTCTTTTTTTTTTTTTTTTTTGGCTTCAAGCACAAGTCCACCACATGTGATACTATGTGCCTGTTTTATTTTTTATTTTTTTACTAGCTCGATACCTGTGCTTCGCTACGAAACTATGTGATCAGGCTTAGATTTGGGGGAGGAAAATAAAGGGAGGAATTTGTCCTCTGCCTACCAGCATCCATTGGTATTCATCTGGCTAGCGTCCTGTCAGTGTGCGAGAGAGTTGAGGGCTGTTTGGAAACTGAAACATTATTTGCTGTGTGAGCAAGGAGGAGACAGCAAGGAGCCTGGGCATGGTTAGCTCAACTGTTCTGTACTAAAGCTGCTTGGTGCTCTGAAACCGGAACTCAAACTCCTCTGCTTGTGTTTTGCATTTGGAAGAGATTTCTTTTCGGATGGGGAGTAGAACTCCTTAGTATCAGAGTACATTAATAATAATAATAATAATAATAATAATATAGGAAATGGTAATGCACTGATGGTGATTTCAAAAAATCCCTTCTTAGTGAGCACCTAGAAGCCAAGAGGAACGTACGTGCCAAATTTCAAGTTTGGAGGCTTTACGGTTCTGGAGATTTTGTGATGATGTGTGAGGGGTATTTCGCATATATATATATATATGTCCTCCAGGCTTAAAGTGGCCAAGGTTGGAGACCCTTGGCTTAGGGTACCCCACTGCCTACTTCCCCGCCATGTAGTTCCATTAAGGCAGGGGTGGAGAACTATGGCCCCCTTTATGACTTGTGGACTTCAACTCCCAGAATTCCTCAGCCAGGTGCTTTGTATATATTCAGGATGGATTCTCTTACTGTTTCCTTACCTATTTTGACTTACATGCTTGTTCCACCTCCCTCAATGCTGCTTTTATTACCTGAACTTCAGGACACAACAGCTGGAAATTCTGGAACTGCAAAGGACTGATACTGGCAAGCCGAATTGCCTTGTGTGGGGAGAGGGGTGGTTTAGAGTCAAAGTCCACAAGTCTTAAAGCTGCCAAGGTTGGAGACCCCTGATTTAGAGGGTCTCCCTGTCCTATTCTTACCTGTTTTCTTACCTGTTGCAGGTGGGCTGCCTGGCAACCTCGGGGAAGGAGCCAACCCCTTTTCCTTTAAGGCCTTCGTGAGGAGTCAGGAGCAGAAGGCATCCATACCCTCCAAGAATGGCAGCCCCGAGGTGAGGGGGAAAGCCGGGGGGGGGGAGGTTGGGTTTTTGGGAGGGAGCCAGGAAAAGAGGGGGGGAAAATGCCTTCTCCTAAACCTCAACGCACAGCGCCTCCACATCGGGGCTGTAAGACGTCCAAAAGCTCAATAAATGGCGTTTCTGGCGGGTGTCGCACATTGGCGGTTGTGACACCTATTTTGAGCGATGGAGCCACAGCAGAGGGATGAAAAAGCCACATGCAGCTCTGTGCTAGACAGTTTGGTGCAGAAAGGTCCTTTGGCCTCAGCGTGGGAAAGGCGTGAGATGGTCAAAATCCCAAACGTTGTCAACTCATGAAATATTTCTTTTTAGAGTTGCCAACAGAAAGGGAGGGGGGGAGCAGCACGGCAGCTTGTAACCTGAAAGTGCATTCCATAAATGTTTTCAAAGATAGTTTCTAGGTGACTGAAGTTTCTGCCATGCAAAATTCTAACTGGAGAGTATGATTGTTGACTCTGGGCTATGGAGGTGTCCCATTGGAGAATATGAATTATGATACACCCAGGGGGTGGGGGGAAAAGCAGGGCCAAGGGTGACAAGGAATGATGTGTCTCAGAGTCAGCTACACCCAGGCAATGCTGGACCTTTTAACTCCCAATAAATCCTTTTGAAGTTTTGGAAGTTTGGCTCGAGACTCATGATTTAATTGGGGTAACTGCCGGAGCCCTGACAAACGTTTTGATTCACTTGCAGGGACCATTGAGGCCCTGCCTCCTGCTGGATGAGAGCTCCTTGGCCGGGTCGCTGGGGTTGAACGAGGATTTGCGAGAGCCATTTTTTGCAGACCCAAC
This sequence comes from Notechis scutatus, assembly GCF_900518725.1. The sequence continues at coordinate 80,029 of NW_020717271.1, forward strand.
TGCCTTGGACTCCTTGCTGCAAGATGACGAGGACGACTGGAGCGGCTCGTATCAGCCCTCAGCTGTCGAAGAAGCCCACTTTGTCAGAGCCCCCAGCGTCTCGCTCAGCAGCAGCCCTTTAGACTCTTTCTATTGCAATGTCTCGGACCTCCAGACCTCCTCCCCAGAGCAGCCGGGAAGAAATGACCACGTCTCCTGTAGCCGTCTTGGGAAAGGGGACCAGAGCTCGTCTAGTGATCAGATGTCCCCAGAAGATGGTTTCTGCCGACTGTTGCAGCTGCGTTACCAAGAAGTGAGTGTTGATGTCTCTCTTGGGAAGCTGTTCTCCCTCATGGCTTCCCCAAAACAAGAAAGCTAAATTCCTAGCAAATGTAATTTTGCTGCATGTATATCCCACCTTTCTTCCTCTGAGGTAAGATGTATAGTATTCTCCCCTTCATTTTTACCTCCACAGCAACCATTTGATGAAGTAGGTTGAGCTATCAGGGTGTGATTAATAGAAAGATACCCTCAGCCCTATAGGGCAGGCCAGATTAAGAAGTCAATGCCATATAGGCCTAAAATTACTGACAGCCTCGGTGGCGCGGTGGTTAGAGCGCAGTACTGCAAGGTACTTCGGCCGGCTGCCTGCAATTTGGCAGATCAAATCTCACCAGCTGAAGGTTGACTCATCCTTCCCAGGTGGGTAAAATGAGGACCCAGATTTTGGGGGGCAATGGGATGACTCTAAACTGCTTAGAGAGAACTGTAAAGCACTATAAAGCGGTATATAAGTCTTTAAGTGCTATTGCTATTAGAATGGCTGTAATAACAGAATTTTGAAGGCCTGAATGTGCTTCCCCTCCTCACTTCATCTTCCTGTGTACTAAGGAGGGGCTTGTCTGAGGTGTTTTCTCAAGTTACTGTTCTACCCCAGACTTGGGTTTCTTTTATCTGATCATGGATAGCAGCTCTTTCCCCCTGTCCTTCAAGGCCATTTTTATTCCCTCTGAGATACCCAGTGAGTTAAAGCTGAAATTGAACCTAAGTCTGCCCAGACCAGTACTTTAACCATAACACAAGTCTGAATAAGTAATTTTATTTAATTTATTGGCTTCCTATCTCGCCATGGGGCTACTCTAAGTGGCTTACAACAAAAATGAAGTGGAAAAGAGTGTAAACAAAGCAAGTAAAATAATAGAACAGTTAAATAAACAAAAAGAAAACACACTTAAATCTCCTAAGTGTCCACTGGGTTCCCTGGCTGACCAATACCAATTTTCTGGATTGGAGACCCATCAGTTTTGTCTGATAAAAAAGTAAAAACAACATGCCAGTATTTTGTTCAAAGCTATGCTGCAAAAATGGCCATTCTGTGAGAGGGCCATTGGTTTTCTGAGGTTGGCTAGCTAAGGACTCTCTTTGTGGATCCCAGCCAAAGAGCAGAGTTCTGTGACACAGGAAATGATAAGTAGCCGAAAAGGTGAACATACCTTGAACATACCTTGTTGCCCATCCACTTTTTGAACAGTTCCCAGAATTCCCAAATCCTTCAGTGTCTGAATCTTTCCCTCTCTTACGTAGCTGAAAGAAGAAAATTCCAAGTTAAGAAGAACACTAAGCCAAACTCAAGCTGTTGCTGAATCTCAGGCGGAAAGGTGCGTATAAAGAAAAACAAATCTTTTAATTGATCAGTTCTGTGACTTGAACCCCCTGAATCAAGAGAGAAAGTACAATTAATCTTGAGAAATAAAACAAGGGGACTGATAGCACTCTAAAAATATGAAGGTTTGTCAAAATGAAGGTGACCTGGTCCTTCCAGAGTGTAGGTTACAAAACAGTTACACAAAAGCAGGTTTGTCGAACGTTAGAAAAATACTTCTTTGCGGCTGAAACGTTTCTACAGTTCAAGCAAGGAGGGGTTGGGCTCTCCCTCATTGGATGCCCTGCTGCAGAGATAAGCCATAATGTCAAATCATTAATTCTTCTTAATAAGACTAACAGGGAAGCATAATGATTGTTTGGTGCCTTCGTTTGGATTCCTTGTAGGACTGAATGGCCCAATCCAATGCTGTAATACTAAAATTTGTTTATATAAATCAGGGGTCTTCAAACTTGGCAGCTTTAAGACTTGTGGACTTCAACTCCCAGAATTCCTCCTCCAGTCATGTTAGCTCAGGAACTCTGAGGGTTGAAGTCCACAAGTCTTAAACTTGCCAAGTTTGAAGACCCTTGCTATAAATTATCCTCCTCTCGTTCGGGGGACATCAACTTCCAAGTTCCAACAAGGTAGCAAAAAGGTTTTACTTAACATAGGGGGTTAGCAAGCCTGCTTTAAAAGTCATCCTTGGCTTATCTCGGGCAGAACTCGAGACTTAAAGCTGAGGGGGTGGGGTTCAAGGTGTAGACTCATCCCTTCTCTCAAGCAGAATAAGGCACCTGGAAAGGACTTTAGAGAAGAGCAAACGGAAAGAGGAGAAGGAGGCTCGCGAGTTGGAGGCCATGGTGCAGCAAGTGGAAGAGAATCTGCAGTTAATGACGGTAGGTCTGGGGGCGCTGTGGGAACCAGCCCTCTCCCCTGAACGACTCTGCATCGGGGTAAGGTGGTAGCTGAGCCCGTCTCGTTCTGGGGCTCTGAGGGGCATGAGTGCTTCTCTCATCCTCCTGACAGAATAGGCCAGGGGTCCCCAAACTTGGCAACTTTAAGACGTGTGGACTTCAACTCCCAGAATTCTCCAGCCAGCCAAGTTTGGAGACCTCTGGAATAGGTGGTGGGATGATCTTTGTGTGCCCCTATTTACCTGTGTGGTGGTCCTTCTCTCCTGGTATTAAGAACTGTGGATTGTGTTTGCCCTCAGCTCCCCAAATATACCTTCCTCTGCTTTCTGTTACAGAAACGGGCCGTGAAAGCCGAAAACAGCGTCATTAAGTTGAAGCAGGAAAACACGCACCTTCAGGTACAGAGTGAGGCCTCACACCAAAGGGGCGGATAGAAAAATTCTGAAGGAGCTTGGGGAATTAAAATAGAGACGGCCCTTGACTTACAACTGAATTTGGAACCGGGATCTGGTCGTAAGTCAAGCCTCCTACGTGACTGGAAATGTTTTTCTAACTTTTGTTGTTGTTGTTGTGGAAGTTGTTAAGTGAACTCTGCCTTTCATTGAACACCGTGGTCCTTCAGTCAATCTCTTTGTTCAAATGGCATTTTGTGCTGGAACAGTGGCAAAAAAACCATCACAAATTGGAGTTCACTGGAACGGGTTGTAAAGTCGATGGGTTGCAAGGCACCTGACTTACAGTGACGGGGGGGGGGGGTGGGGTGGGCAGACCTGTTACAATGGCCAGGTTTTTTTTTTTCCCCTGTGGCCGTCATAAATTTGAACGGTCATTAAGAAACTGGTTGTAAGTTGAGAACCACCTGCATTGGAGCTGGTAAATGTAGATTTTGTAAATTGCGCAGAGTCCCATCAGTGTGTAGTCTCTGAAGCACATTGTCTTCACTTGAATAGTGCACGCTTTTGAGGTTCAGGTGCATAGCTGGACAGACAGCCTCTTAACTGCTCCCTTTCTGCCCTGTTTCTTCCCAAGCCAGCTAGAGATCTAAAATCAGCAGCTGCACCAGCTTCTGGAATTGTGATTATAGTTGGCTGTGGGTCTGAGTTCTAAGCTGTTTTGACTCCGTGCTGATGGGAAAACCTGCTTTCTACAGGGCTTGTAAGGACAAATAGTTCTTATTTGAAAAATCAGTGAGGTAGAAGAGAGGTCGCCAACTTTTGGACCTCAGGGACCACCAAACACAAAATTTTAAATCCCGCACACCAGAGATCCTGGGAAAATCGATCATTCTTTATTTGGGATCACAAGATACCGTCTCCAGCTCTGGGGGAAGAGAGATACTTTTGACTTCATGCAAAGAAAGCAGAAGCAGCAGAAGTCTTTCTTTCTCTCCTCGAAACTCCGCCAGAAATGAGTCTTTGTGAGACTTGTCACACCGGCGCAGCCTCTTGGAGCGGGAGGCCTTGCAGGGTCCCAAAGACTCATTTCTGGCGGAGTTTGGGGCAGAGAAAGAAAGACTTTGGCTGCTTTCCTTCCATGCAGCCAAAAGCAGGAGCAGAAAGAGGCAGCCCGGTGGCCAGACGAGGAGTGTGGGGTGTGCAAGGTAAGTTCTCCCCCTCTGCTCTTTTCCCCCTCCCCTCACTACCTCGTGTTGTATGCAATGCAAGTGATGCAAGTCTTGTGTTCCCATGGACCATGTGGGTGGCACAGCCTTGTGTTCCCGTGCAGCCTGGATTAATTGCTTTGGGGAGTGCTTTCATTTCTCTGTGGACCACCAAAATTTTCTCGCAGGCCACCAGTGGTCCCCTGGCCCACTGGTTGACGACCATTGAGGTAGAAGGCTCTGCAAATCAACTTTTTTTTTTCCTGTAAATGCTTTTTTTAAATGGTTTCCTAAAATAAAAATATAGTGAAGTGAGCTGATCCTATGCAAACCTACATGGGAGTAAATCTTGGAGGTCTTTCCTGGGTCTTGAATGTTCTGCCAGACACACCCTTAGCTCGTGTCACACTTTGAAAACCACAGGGGCTGATAAAAGTAACGTTTGGGAAGCCAGCTACTAATAAGCGCTTCTCTGCTTAACATGAAGGTTCAGATGGAAAGCTACAAATCCGAGAACAAAGCCTTAAAGTCTGGCCATCTACAAAAGCTGACTGCAGTCAAGCAAAACGCAGATGTTGCCTTGCAGAATCTCCTGGCTGTGATAACAAGATCTAAGTCATCAATAAAGTAAGTCTTGAGTAGATGAAGCAGATGAAAACACTGAATTCACACCAGACGCAAAATTTTGTTCAACCAGCCAGTTTGCTTAACTCAGTGGTGCATATACAACTAACCAGTTTGAGGGTTTGCAGTATATCCCACTTTAGCTATAAAAGCCAGTTGGGTGGGCTTGGGCCGGTCCCTTTCTCAGCCTTAGTCACCTCAGGGTTTGTTGATGTAAGGAGGAGTAATTAGATACGTTCCCCACCTTGAGTTGTTTATAAAAATAATTAAGGTGGGATAGAAATAAATAATAAACCTTTCTGTTCCAATGGTTTTTTTTTTTTAATGGTCCTGGAGTTTAAACAAATTGTATGATGGACGGGCCTTTCCCAGGTGTTGGTATGTTGCTTCCTACTGCTTTTATTTTTAGTGTTTTCAAAACCCTTCTAACTTGCTAAATATAGCAGTGTTAAATTCTTCCCTTTGGCTTCCATGTGGTAGCTACCCAGCATAATTCTGAAGTACATTGATTATAACGATAAAAGTTTACTCTGGGGGGGCTTTACAAACCATTGTTTTCCAGTTTGAATTGATTTTGGCTTCAGCCACCCAGCTGCTAAAGTATCATCCAGGTGCATTTATTTATGTAGGGGTGTACAGACTGGTAACCTTTATTCTGAACCAGACACTTGAATTCCCAAACTTTAATCTTGGAAGAATCCAAAATGGCTGGAAAACAAGGTCAGAGCAGAAAACCCTTGTAGTGCAGGGGTCAAACTCGATTGTGTCATGTGACATTGCAACATTTTTTGCCTTTGCGCAGCTGGGGTGGGCATGGTCTGTATGATACATCCGGCCCACGGGCTGCCAGTTTGACACCCCTGTTGTAATGGCTCACATTTGGGGGGAGGGTATAGTTGTGGCCTCAAAGAGGATAAGAGATGGGATTTCTTGTTTCCTTAGGGGTTTTTTTTTGGTGGGGGGGGGGGGGGAAACATGGAGTTTTAAATTAATTTAGCCTATTTAAAGTTTTATTTGGGTTTTCCACTCCAGAATTGCAGGTGCTAGGGAATACAGTAGATCCCAGAGAGAGCGGGCTGTAAGAGAATATAGACTTGAACAAGTTGGGTTTGCCTGAATCTCTGCAGGCAGCAACGTGGGTGGTCACCATTGCACTTGTGTTTCTCCCAGGCAGCTCATTTCTGGTGCAGAAGATCTGCAGCTTGTGGCTGACCTTCTGAAGTCTCTAGACAAAATATCTGAGATGCCATCACAAGGAACCCCCTGAGAATCTTATTACCTCTCGTTCTTGGAGAAAACGAAGATTGGATTTTTTTAATGGTTTTGTGCTGTGATCTTTCACTTCTGAGACTGTGAAGAAGGTTGCAGCTCTTGGTTATTACATCTGGATTGATCAATGGAAAGTATTTCATAAGGTGCAAAGATATCCAAGTATTTTTGCACTTCACTGGTTGGCTGCTCAATTAGAGATTGCTTTAATAATATTGCTTTAATAATATATTTCTTATTTAACATGGCTGCCAGTCAGAGTTGTCCTCCAGCACAGATACTATTAAAACTGTCTTGATAGAAATCATTTTTTGAAAACCAGCTGTTGTACAGGTACAATAAAACCTTATATTGCTTTTACAGTGAAGTATCCGAGATTTAACCTTCCGAATATAATATATATTGAAGCTTTTTAATTTCTCCAGGTTTTGTAATAGTATTATTTTTTAAATTAAAATGAAACTGCAAGTATGGAGTTTGGTTTGGCTTTTCCTCTTCTTCTTATATATATATAAAAGCAAAATACCCCTCACGCATCATTACAAAATCTCCAGAACTGTAAAGCCTACAAACTCGAAATTTGGCACATATGTTCCTCTTGGCTTCTAGGGGCTCACTAAGAAAGAATTTTTCAAAATGACCATCAGAGCATTCGTATTTGGTATACTATTATTAACATCCTCTGATGCTAAAGAGTTCTACTCCCCCTCCCCACCTGAAAAGAAATCTGTTCCAACTGCCAGTTGCCTCACATTCTGTTACCTTAGTAACTTCACAGCCATTTGCACCACTCTCTAAAAGGATGCAGGAATGGAACGTGAAAGTACTGGAAGGAGAGCGGAGGAAAGAAGGAAGGAAAGGAACAGTAAGGAAAGGAAGAAGAAAAGGAAAAGGGGGGACAGGAGGAAAGGAAGGGAAAGGAAAGCCCAAGCTCCTGCATAGCTTGATCACAAAGTTTCATTGCGAAGTACAGGTATCCAGCTAGTATATTTTGGTTTTTTCTAATCATGGTGAAAACCAGGTCCATAAGCAAATGCCTCTTTAAGGATTGGTTCTGGAAGGATTAAGCACCACCGTGACCTCTTTTTTTTTTGACTGAACATTCCAACTGCTGCCTGTGTATTGCGAGTGCACATATATTTTTATATTTTGTTTTTTTATGAGGACTGCTTTCATATATTTAGTTTTCTGTTATATACTGCCGTCACATTTTTGTAAGATGGACAGCCACATAAATATAATACATAAATATATAAAATGCACCTCTTTTCCAGTTCATAGTAGTGGTTTAGTAGTGCTAAAGGATAGAAGTTATTTTACTATGATTGGAGCATTTTGAACGTAGTGTATGTGTGGATCATCCAGAGTTGTTACCTAAAGTCACAGGGAAAAAAAATGATCAAAAAAGAATTAAGAAACAAAACAGCTTTCATTGGCACCGACTAAGTGCCAGAGATATTAATCTTGGGATTAAGTCCTTAAGAAATAATTTTCTTAAAAGTATACTAATTAAAATATTATAATGCACCCAGCTCCAGTTGAAGTTTGTTGTGAAGTTGTGTAGTGTTTTGACATCTGGATATAAATCTCACGAACAACTTGAAGTTAGATTCAGCCATCTATTAAAATTGGCTCCAAGTTCATCAAGGAAAACTGTGTTAAATGGTCCCAGTGTGTTTCTCAAATCTTGGCACTGCATCACTTTTACAGAAAATCACATGGGTGTAATTTCTCCCATTTAACCTGCTATTTAATACTCATGGTGGCATTAGGGGATCCCTTCTTGGCTTTCCTCAATCCCATTAATGCAAACATTTGGATTTCAAGCCCAGATAATGGTCATCTGGGTGAGCTCACACATGCTGGGCTGAGAAGTCATTTTCTTGTTCGTGGTTCTCTTGATTCTCTACACCAGGGGCGTCCAACCTTTCACCTTCCCTGGGCCACATTAGAAGAAGAAAATGTGGTTTGGGCTGCACATAAAATAACAGTAACGGCCAAATTTTTTGGGGGGGGGGGGGGGGGGAGAAAGCTCGCCCGTCTCGTGCCTACCTCTCCTGCAAATGGCCCGGCTGGATGCGGCAGGACTGGAAGGCGAGGACCTGGAGGCTCAGTGCAGCAGCAGCAGCGGCGGCGGGGGCAGAAGCGGCGGCGGCAACAGCAGGAGGTGGCGGAGCGGGACTCTTGGGCTGCGGCTGCCTCGGCACGAAGAGCGCTCTGACGGCACCCGCCTTTTCTGTTGCTGCTTGGCGTGGCGCTCGCCTCGCCCCTGCCTCTCCTCCTCTTCGCTGGCTCTTGCACAACCTTATTTCTAGGTTGAATCTCTCCATGTTAGATAGGGGGCTGATTGAAGAGGCAGGATGATCAGGAAAGTGAAAACAGCTTCCATCTCATTTTTCAGTTTCCCAAGCCTCTTGGAGTTGTTTTCCCTTTTAGGATTCCATCTCCCTAAACTCTGTCTTAGTTGATTGTAATCAGCTCTCTGAAAGTCTAAGACACTCGTTTGTCTTTATTCAGATTAACAGAGTTGGAAGGGACCTTGTAGGTCTCTAGTCCACCCCCTGCCTAAGCAGGAAACCCTACACCATTTCTGACAGAGGGCAGTCCAGTCTCTTCTTGAAAGCCACCAGGGATGAGGCTCCCACAACTTCTGAAGAGAAACTGTTCCACTGGCTGTTCTCACTGCTAGGAAATGTCTCCTTATTTCCAGATTGAATCTCTCCTTGGTCAGTTTCCATTCTTTATTCCTTGTCTGGCCTTTGGGTGCCTTGGAAAATAGCTTGACCCCTTCCTCCTCTCTTAAGCAGCGCCCCTATTTTCTCCCTAACAACCCTGCGAGGTAGGCCGGTTCGCTCCGCATCGTCCAATGAGGCCATGGAGGAAGGTTGGCCTTGAACGTAGAGCCTGCACACGACAGCGGCTTTCGGTGGCTTCCCCGTCACAGGACACAAAAAAACCCAACCGTCTGCCGCGGGAGACGGGGCGGACTGAGCGGCTCCCAGTGTAAACCGCGCCGCGCGCATTGCGTCCTCTCCGTTCATTGGCTATCGCACCACGTTTTCCCTTTCTTTTCCTCCTGATTGGCTGCTCCCAAGACATCACGTGCTCATACTACAACGGCTCTCTCTCCTTCTCGACGTGCGCCGCTATTGGATGATCCGCGGCCGCAGATTGGCAAAGCCCGGAAAAGAAAGCGAACAGCCCATTGGCCGACGCTTGGGCAGGAGGGCGGAGCCTAGGCGATCGTTGCCCCCCCCAAATAGGTGGAGCTTTCTCTTTCCTGAGACGGGGAAAAAGTTGTAATTCCGGCTTCATTAACAAACCCCTCGTGAGTGACGTAACTTCCTGGTCCGTCACCCGGCATGTTTCCCCCCCCACACTCCCGCTTCCGGCGGAGGATTGCTAAGCGCTCTCTCCAGCCGCGGCGGCTTTGAGCAGGTGGGCTCCGCGTCGTCGATCAGGTTGGGGCAGCCGCAGCCTCTTTCGGCCCGAGGGAGCGGCGTCCGGCAGGTAGGCCCGCGGGAAGCCACGGCTGGATTAGCTGTGCTTTACTCAGCCGGCTGGGATGGGCTGGGTTCACACACGCGGGAACAGGCGAATGTGTTGTGTGAACGCAGCAGACCCGGGGACGGAAGGAGCGGGTGGCTTTTGCAGGTGCGGTGCTTTAAAAGGAGAAGCCTCTTCCCTGATCCTCCTGGCTTTCTCCTCACGGGCCCTTCCCCATCCACACGTTTGGAGGGCGCTTTGTTTTGCGTGTGGCGCTTATTCGTGTCAGAAGCACCTGCGAATGGCAATAAAATGGGTGTAAAATCGGCCGTAAAAATACAGCACGCTGAGGAGCCGCCCAGAATCCTTTGGACAGGGACACATTGAATGAATAAAATGCATAAAAGACATGAGTGTGGCTCCCTTTTAATAATCTGACTTCGGGTCTTCAGACGTTATCTTGTGTGCAAACCAGCATCTGCATTTCCTGCAAAGGATGACAGCACATCTTTCTCCTCCTGTCCTGGCCACTTTTTACAGAGGCATAATTGAGATCATTTTAACAAAATGCATCCCGGTCCGATTCGGTGGCTGCAATGCCTCAGATAGAAAGTCCCTACAGAGAGTGGTGAGGACAGCCAAGGAGATCATAGGAAGCTCGCTTCCTGTTATTCAGGATGCTGCTTATAAGCACTACATACTTAGACCTGGAAGCCTTGTCAGACACCCCACACACCAACTGTATAGTTTGTTTCTTCCGCTCCTCTGGGAGGAGGTTTCGAAGTATTTGTAGCAGGACTACTAGATTCTGTAACAGCTTTGTTTCTTATGCCATCCGTCTTGTAAATTCGCAAGATTCTTTTTTTTCCACCAATGTATATGTATACCTACGTACTAGACTGTGATGTTTCTCGGTGTCATATATTGTGTATATGTGGGTATGTGTATAATAGTTATCCTTTGAGAGCGGAGTGCAACATTTCATTTTAATATATGCCAATTAATGTACATTTAAAGTGACAAAGTTCTGTTCTGATCTGTCCCTTTCCATTCCGTTCCGTTCCATTCTGCATTCTGTTCTAATTCTAGTCTATATTCTGTTCTGTTCTAATTCTGTTTTGTTCTGTTCTATTCTCATTCTATTTATTCTGTACTCTGTGTTCTATTCCCTATTCCTATTTTATTCTATTTATTCCTATTCTATTATTTGACTTTTCTTTCTTGTTTACAGGAGCCTCAGGAATGGAACTCGAGGCGGAACGAGAGAAAATCAGGCAGGAGATTGAAGAACTGGAGAGGAGTTTGGGCCCAGTCATTCCGTCAGATGGAATTGGAGAGCTAGACTCTAGCTTGGAATCTGGCTCTGAAGAGGAAGGTGCGGTCTGGTGGGAAAGATCTTCATCTTGCCTTTTTCAGATCTTTCTGCGTCACAAGTCTCCTGTGGCTGGACCCCACTTTGGTGGGGAAGAGAGTCAAGAAATAACTACAACCAGAAGCTGGGCCTTGAGTACTGTGGACAGCATTGTTGTGCTAAAGATTCACCTTCTCCTTTTACAAGATGTCCACGGTGGTTGAATGATATTGTAAAACACCACAAGAGAGAAAAATGTGGTGGGTCCTGGTGGAAATTAGCAGAAACTCACAGCACTGTTAATTATTACAAAAACTAGACTACTGTTATAATAAGGATCACTTGTACACTATGTGTGAAATGAGCTTCCTGATCACCATGGCTGTCTCAGCAACATAGTCCTAAGTAGTTTGTTGTTTCCAAGTTATCTTTTGAGGTCTTTACATTGCAAGTCGCCCAAAGTTGTCTCAAACTGCCAGATGGGCTGCACATAAATTTAGTAAATAATTAAAACGTTTCTTTCTCTCACATTTATATCTTCTCTCCTCAGATGGCCTGGAAGAGGATGAATCTGATACTCAACTTGACATGGCAAGTAACCAAGTCGGAATTCTGCCTTGGAAGTCGGGAGGGCCTTTGAATAGCGTTGCACTTCTGGGCATGTTTTCCTTTCTAATGTTCATCTTTATAGAAATACAGGAATAACTTTAAAGCAGTCCACGTAATCTCCTGCGGCAAACTTTGGGTCTCTTTGCGTGCCGTGACGGGGAGGGCACTGAATTGTCTGCAGGCTCTATGTTCAAGGCCAACACGCACCCCTGGCCTAATTGGACAAGGCGGGGCGAACTGGCCTACCTCGCAGGATTGTTAGGGAGAAAATAGGAGTGCTGCTTCAGAGAGGAGGGGATCAAGCTATTTTCCAAGGCCAGACAAGGAATAATGGATGGAAACTGAACAAGGAGAGATTCAACCTGGAGATAAGGAGGAATTTCCTGACAGTGAGAACAGTCAACTGATGGAACAGAAGTTGCCTTCAGAAGTTGTGGGAGCTTCATCCCTGGATGCTTTCAAGAAGAGATTGGACTGCCCTCTGTCAGAAATGGTGTGGGGTCTGCTGCTTGGGCAGGGGTTGGACTACATGACCTTCAAGGTCCCTTCCAACTCTGTTAATCTGTTAATTTCTGAAGAAAGCGATGTGATGGCTAGAAATTGGGAGAAAGCAGAGTTTCTTGTTGATTTAGATGCCTTTTGCAACCCATCTTTGCCTCTTATTCAAGATTTTAAATGTACAGCCAATGTTCCATACAGCCAATTTACATGCTTTCCATTCATAACAGGACTTTAAAACTATGCAACTGGCTCTTAAATTATACTTACAACACAGCTAAGTAACAAAACTCATAAACTCCCTGGTTAAATAATACCTAGCATTAAAATAATAACAGGAGATGGAAAAAAGAAATGAAGCTGTAGTAACATAATTTTTTGGCATCCTGCAGCCCTTGAACTTAACTTTTTTATTTAGAGGAGTTTCTTGTTTTCAGGAACAGTAATTTTCTAGCTTTAATCCCTTCTCTTTTTATGTTTTATTTATTTTATTCATATAACATATAAAAATTCCATTTCAATCAAACTCTCTTGTCTGGGTACAATTGTTTTTAGGCAATCATGATCAAAATTTGCAACAGTATTCATCACAATAACAATACTATAATAATATTTAGCTTGTCTATTTAACAAATTGCTGTTTTAACATTTATTCTTTTTATGTCTCCACATCTCTAACTCCTTTAATCCCTTCTTCTGTTTCAGGAGGTGGACCAAGGTGGGGAGAAAGATGACGGTGAGGAAGAGGAAGTCAACCTACCCCAAACCCCAGAAACCTGCCTCCAGATGAACCTGGTTTATCAGGAAGTGATTCAGGAGAAGATTGAGGAGATCAACAGCCTCCTTGCCCAAAATAAAAAGCAGCAGGTGAGTTAAGCTGCGGGGATCTTGGGAACAGAGTAGGAAAGCCTCATCTCCTTTGAGACTCTCTCAGCTTTCCCAGAAGAATTGTCACAGTGTGCCCATTTCACAAGTTAATCAAAATGTAGATTTGAGAAAGATTAAGTGCCTTTAAAAGGCCGGTTAATGACTGACTGGTAACTGGGTCTAAGGACTGAGCAACTGTCTGTACACATTTGTTGCTCAACAAGTCAGCAACTGGCCTTGCCTTGTGTTTCAGTCAGTCCTCGACTTATGACCGCAATTGAGCCCACAATCTTGTTCCTAAAGTGGGTCATCACGTAACTGTGCCTGATTTTATGATCGGTTTTTTTTTTCACTGATTGTTAAGTGAACCCATTGTATATTATTGGGCAGTTTTTGCTGGAAACTGGAAGTAGATTCCCACAACACTTTCAAACTCTCTAGAAAGGCCGTTTTACCATCCTTATTCTCATCTCCTTATCTTTTTATGACTAAAACTTTGTTGCTTATATCTTACCATCTATATCGTTTATTTAGTATCCTAGTATGATTTATGCTGACTGCTTATTATCCATGACTATCACCAAGTGTTGTATTTAATGTTTTATGACACATGTATTTTTTACAATGACTATGATAATGATCTATAACTACTGTTGTATGTACCCTGAGAGCTTATGCACTGGAGACAAATTCCTTGTGTGTCTAATCACGCTTGGCCAATAAAAAATTCTTCTAAACTCTGGTTTCCAGCAAAAACACAAATTGTGGTCCTATAACAGAGGTGGGTATTCAGCAGGTTCTGGTCATTTCTGGAGAACCAGTAGCAGAAATTTTGAGTAGTTTGGAGAACCGGCCAATCCCACCTCTGACTGGAGATTTTGCAGTCTCCTTCCCTGCCACGCCCACCAAGCCACGCCCACAGAACCGGTAGTAAAAAAAAAATTGGAATCCCACCACTGTCCTCTGAGCATAGGCACTGCAACCTACGAGGATAGATTTCAAAGATCAGTCATTGTGCAGGGTGCCAAGATGTCTGACTTGCTTGGGCAGCATTTATTCTTTTATACCATTTTTACAAGCAAGGAAGAGTAGCATAGGTACAGTATTTGGATTGGAGAATAGATCCCACATGGGTGAAACCTGTCAACCACATTGGTACAACCTCCCAACCAATCCTTAAGACTAGTGGTGATGTTAGTCAATGAGATCACCTAAATGTCTGGAAAGCCCGGGGCTTTCCACCTTCACCAAGGTGAGATCATGCAAGTAGCCAAGAGGCCCTATATAAGGTTGTTAAACACTGCAGTTTGCTGCTAGCATCTAGCGCCATCCATAGGATCTCAGTAGCTACTACACTACCATTAATGTGGACTGGTTGCAAGAGCTCAGAATGTCCTGGTGAGGGAAGGGGTAGAGACCTTACATTTGGCTTGCAAGTCCTCCACTTTTTCCCAGCCCTGCCAAAAGCAAGAAGAATTTTGCAAGGATGATCACTCAGCCGAACTGTCTGAATAACGGCAGGATGGTGGTGGCAGGGGTGGGCTTCAAAAACTTCTCTGCTTGGTGGCTGGGTGGGCGTGGCCTAGTCGGCCTCCATCATGGTGTGGGGGGGCGTTTTCATTTTCCCCAGCCTCTGGGAGGGCGAAAACAGTCCCCCCCCGGGCTCCGGAGGCCAGAAATGTGGAGACTCTTGGGAGGGGAGGGGAGAGGTGGGAGGGGAGAGGCAGGGTAGGGTGAGCGGGACCAGCCTGGGGTGGGATCTGGCAGTTCACCAAGCCAGCCCTAACGTTAGCAAGGGTGGACCCATAGCCAGCCCACCCTTGGATGGTGGGATGCTTTCAACTCAGTTCTGGGGTGCAGTTGGACCAGGGCTCGTGCACGCCCAGAATTCTGGCCCTCATGGGCGCCTTTCTGTTTGTGGTTGCCCTGCAGGAAAAACTCACCTGGGAGCTCGCCGGAACAAAAGGGATAAAATCGAGCGATGGGAAATCCTTGCCAGCAAATATGTTTTTGGGCCATTTTATGAAGCCGTATTTCAAGGACAAAACGTCAGGCTTTGTAAGTATAATTGCAATGGTAACTTATTCGAACTCAGATGCTGCCTGGCTCTGAACATCTCTGGGTGGCTCCTAATAATCAAATTTACATTCGGGTCATAAAAGAGAAAAGATGGCAAGTGTGATAAGGGGTGTCCCTCTCCCTTGGCCAAGCCAGTTGAGTGGGGGCTGTCAGGATCTCAGGAGGGGAAATTCACTCTAGAGCAGGGGTCTCCAACCTTGGCAACTTTAAGACTTGTGGACTTCCACTCCCAGAATTCCTCAGCCAGCGAGGCAGATCCTATGGGAGACAGGTAGTCCCTTAGGTAACCAGATCTGGTAGGTCCCCAACCTCAGGGTCCCAGTCCCCTACCAGACCTTGAGCCTTTCGGAACTGGGCCGTGGAAGTGGTGGGTGAGTGTGTGCCCTCACTTGCACAAGCAGCGGGTGAGTGTGTGTGTGCTCCATCGGCACAAGCAGCAGACATGCATGTCCGTGGAGCTGCCCATGGTATAGACCTTAGCAATTTCTAACTTCCCTGGTTGGCTTCTCCTTTCCTTTGTTGTTGTTCTTTTCTGCTTGTCTCCAAGGGCGTAGTCCCCAGTTGTTGTCAAGGCAAGGAGAAAAAATTCAGCCAGATCAGATGTCCCTCCTAACAGGATTACTCTGATC
>NW_020717271.1:123526-135275 GCF_900518725.1 Notechis scutatus
GAAAGAAAGAAAGAAAGAAAGAAAGAAAGAAAGAAAGAAAGAAAGAGTTCCTTCCCAGGCGGTCACCTTCCTGCTCGCTTTAATTCAGAGCACCCGTTGTCAGTAATTTTTCCCCTGCAAGGGGACAACTCCTGTTCATTTGGGTCTCCTTTTCCGGGAGAGATTTGAGGCGTGGGAGCGGGTGGGGCGGGGGAAGAGGCTGTTAGGATTCCAGCAATCACTCTAATTAAATCATGAGCCTCGAGCCAAACTTCAAAGAGATTCGAAGAATTCATTAGGAGCGACATATTGGCATGACCTGGATGTAGCCGTTCTGAGACACGTAATTCACTGTCCCCCTTGACCCCGGTTTTCCCCCACCTCTCTGGGTGTACCATAATTCATATTCTCCAACAAAAGACATCCATAGCGTCATCCATCATGTTCTCCAACTGGAGTTTTGCGTGGCAGAAACTCCAGCCGCTTAGTTACGATCTTTGCAAGGCCTGCATGGAAACTGCTGCCCTGCTCTTTCAAACTCTTGTCGTTCCCCCCCCCCCCCCCCCCACACACCTTTCTGTTGGCAGCTATAAAGCGGGCATAGAAAATGTTTTATGAGTTGACAGGGATTAGATTTAACCTGCCAATCACTGAAGCTGGTTCTTTTTTTCCTTCACAGCCCTCGTCTTCACAGGATGCCAAAGGTGTGTGTCTCCTCTTGTTTTTTTGCTCCCAGTTTCCCGGTCGAGCTGGCGGTGGGAGGGTGCTGTTTTCCAGGGCTACTTTGCAGTCCTTGCCAGGTCCAAGTGCCAATCTGTGGGCACGGGGCGAGAGCGGATGCCAGGGCCAAGAAAGGTCACCAACCTGGGCGTAAGAGGGGATACTCAGGACCTGTGCTCAAATCTCAGGCTGCTGTCCGAGGCCTTGCCTTGCCTTGGATCTCACTGTGGCTCCTGCCTGGATGCTTCCCACCGGTCATCCCGAGTAGCAGGAGCAGATGCCTGAAGGTGAAATTGAGCCAACAGAGGGTTCTAGTCCAGTGGCAGGCTGAGATTCCAGAGCCAAAGGGCTGCCCCCTTGGAGGATTGGGACTCTGTGAAGCCAGACCCTGGCAGGTGATGGAAGGACGGAGGGAGGAGAGGCTGTAACAGGGGTCAGGCAGTTACTCCAATTAAACCGTGAGCCTTGAGCAGAGTTGACAACAGGGTTGTGTCCTGTCTCCAAATGACGCAGCTGGAGGGGAGGGCTTTGGGCTTTTTTTTAGTAGAGTTGCTGCAAAGATTCCAAATTTGAGCTTCTGCTTTATTTCTGCCCAGCTCAGCTCGGCCAGCCAGCAGCCAGCGGCCAGCCCAGCAAGAAGCTGATTCCTCTGAAGGCTAAAGAGGGGCCTGTCCCCCCCAACACATGGAAGGCCCGCTCACCACCCGGCGTGGCCCCCAAGCCGAAAACCGTCTCGGAGCTGCTGCGGGAGAAGAGGCTGCGCGAGCAGTCGGCCAGGAAGGGCGCCCAGAAGAGGGTCTTCCTCGCCCCTCAGCTGCTCCTCTCGACCTCTGTCGTGGTCCCACAGACCAGGGGTCCCATCGCCCCCTTGGCCAACTGCCCTAACGCTCCCGCGGCCAGCCAGGCGTCCCCCAGGCTTCCTCCTGCTTCGCCTTCCGTGCCTGGAAGAGACTCGGCCTCTCCCACAGACCTGGCGGGGGCCTCTCGGGAGAGGACCCTTCCCTGCAACGGGGACAAGGACGAGGCCGCTGGAGGAGAAGGCAGAGACAGCAACCAAGATCCTGCTGGGCCTCCTGCTAACGTGAACCCCGTCCTGGCAGAGGCCCTTGGCCCCACTCCGGCCTCTGGTGCTTTACCTCCCCTCCTGCCTACATTGGTAGCTGCCCACTCGCAGCCCACTGCCATTGCCCAGCCCACCCTGCCCATCAGCTGGGTGCTGACCCCTCAGGGCCTTCTCCCGGTCACTTTGCTGACCCTCCCCAGCCAAGGAAAGCCACTGGCCAGTGGCCCTCCGACGAATCCCAGCCAGCCTGCAGAGACCTCAGTCCAGATCCCCACCCCAGCTATGGGGGATCCGGTGGTAGAGGGATCCCCAATGCAAGCGGGCCATCCTGGCTGCCCCCAGAGTGATGCAGGACCTCGGCTGGCAGATGTTCCCCCTCCTCCTCCTCCTCCTCCGCCACTTCTTGGAAACTCCACAGAAGTGGGATGCCCTCCGTCCCCTGCTGGTGCGGGGGCGCCTTCCTTGCCTTGCACTGCCTTTGGAGGGACGGCGGCCAGCCCCCCCAATTCAGAGGCTTTGCCCCCACCCCATCCGAATCGAGGCCCAGCCACGCAAGAGGTCCCCTCCGACCCGGCCCTGCAGGCCTGCCCCACGCCAGGTCCACCCCAGGAGGGCGCTGCTTCCCCACTTTCTCGCCTCCTTTCCCTCGAGGCGGAGACGGCCGTGAAGGCGTGGGCCAAGGAGAGCCGGGAGGGGGGGGCTCCCTTGCTGGGAAGGGGACTGCCTTATCTGCCCCCGTTTCTGTGCAGCTTGAAAACCCTCTCGGCGCTGCTGCTGAATAAACCGTCCCTGGAGCAGAGCGCTGCCTCTCTCCTGGACCCCGAAGGGCAGCGGGAGGAGCCCAGCCAGCCGGACCTGGAGGCCTTGAGGCAGGCGGTGCGCCAGAAGCTCCAGGACAACCCTGCCTATCAGCTCCTGAGAGAACGGTTCTTGGCGGCCTTTAGTTTCCCAGCTGCTCTGGCCGCGCTGCCCCCTCCCAGGGTGGCCACGACCCTCTCGGGGGGCAGGTGGTGGGAGAGCAGCCAGGGAGAAGATTCCAGCTCGTCTTTGGAAGAGGAGGAGGAGGAAGGAGAAGAGGAGGAAGAAGAAGAGGGGCAGGAAGGAGAAGAGGGGGAGGCTGAGAGAGAACCCCAAGGAGCAACCAGAGATGGCCCTGCTGAAACAATGGAGGCCAGCGAGGAACTGGAGGTAATCTTGCTGGTGGGAATCCTTAAAAGGGGGATTTTAGTGCTTTTTTCTATGTAGACCTGTGGTATCTTACCACAAATACGCAATTTAAGAGCCATGGTGGCCCAGTGGTCAGAGTGCAGTACTGCAGGCTACTTCTGCTGACTGCCAGCTGCCTGCAGTTTGGCAGATCGAATCTCCACCGGGCTCAAGGTTGACTCGGCCTTCCATCCTTCCGAGGTGGGCGTGCAAGCAATATGCCAGACCCAGGAATCCCTCTGTAGGGTACAATTGAATCTTGTCTTCTTTTCAGGAGCCTGGAACATATGTCGACTCGGACCACAGCAGCCCAGGCAGGATCCGGAGAAGCCGGCGCCTCCAGAAAAGGGGGAGGATCCATCTGTGACGGCAGCAGCCCCTTTGGTTCCATTAGTCTCTCTATTCCTAAACTCCAGTGTGTGTTTCTGGGGCCCTCCTGTGTTTGGCCTGGAAATGAAACCCCCAAACCCAGCGAGGGGTCGAGTTTTTTGGGGTGGCAAAGTTCTACCTCTGGCATCTTTGCTACTGGGTAGATTTTGACAATTATGAGCAGCATCTCCTGTCTTAGGAGGCAGGGAAATTGCCTTCCTCACTTCTAAAGCTGCCTTCCCCAATCTGGCGTAACCAACAGAGGCTAGGATTGCGGTTTTCGGAATTCCCCAGCCGGCATGGTCAACACTGAGAATTCTGGGACTTTGGCAGATGGAAACTTGAGGAAATTGGCACGAGTCCTAGTTGTCCAACTGCATTGTGAACATTGCACTGTCTGGCAAACCAAAACGCCCTTTTTGCTCTTATTTGTGACAGCAGGACAGTCCCGACATGCTAGATCTGGTGTTAAGCCTTGATAAAGGTATGTGTTGTTGGGGCAGGTCGCTTTTTTTGTGTTTTGTTAACCAAAGGGTGGAACCAAGTCCTTCGTGTAAGCGCTGAGACACAATTCTGCAACCCATAGGATTTTTGCTACAACTCCCCCCTTCTTCCAGGCCTGAGCTGCTTCTCCCAAGACCATTTGCATCAACTCCCAGTGATGGGAGTGACCTTCCAGGAAAGGAGAAGCAGGAAGTGATTGGCCGTAGCTATGTTGACTTGGATTCTTGAAAGAAGCTATTTGGGTTATATGGACTGTTTCTCATTTTGGGGAAAGGAAGAAAACGTAGCTGTGCTTCTAAGACATCGGGGTCAGTTGAATCCCTGCGCAGACCTGTGTGTGAGCAAGCAAACCATGGCCTCCCACAATTGGAATAGCAGCTGCTTTGAACACATTTTTTTTATTTTTTTACTCGATTCCGAGTGGAATTTGTCTCTTTTGCATTAAAATGCTTTGTGTTTCACAAGGCTGGGTTTTATTTCTGACCGTCTGGTAGGAGAAACGTTAGCAGGAGAAGCTTTGCACGTGTGAAAGGCAGGATAAGTAGTCCTGCTCACCCAAATTGGCCAGGAACAGAATAACAGAATTGGAAGGGACCTCAGAGGTCTTCTAGTCTAACCCCCTGCCCAAGCAGGAGACCATTTCAGACACATGGGGGGATCCACAGGTGGGTGGGTGGGTAACCAGGTGGGGGCAGGGGGTGCCGGGGGAGGGGGCGGGGAGGCAGAGGAAGGGCACGGGAAACGCCCCCCCCCCTTTCTGCTCCCCCTCCTAAGGCGTTTTACAGGGGGGGGAGGTAGTCCGGGCGTTGGGAAGGCGGGGCTTCCTGTCAGAGTATCCCCTCAACCGCCGCCCCGCCCCGAAAGGAGACCCCGGGCTTGGCGCGGCCGACAAGGCCCGTAGAGGGGCGGAGCTAAGGTAGGGGGAGGAGCCAAGACCCGGAGCAGAGCCAGGAGACGGAGCGAGAAAGGGCGGGATCACGCGGGCGGCAGCCAATGGGAGGGTGCAGAGGGCACACGTATGCAAATACGAACGGCGTGAAAGCCCAGAAATCCCACATTCGGAAAAATCGAAGAAGACTTAAAGAAGGCGCTGGGCGGGTCTTCACGGAAAGGAGGCGGCGATTGGGAGGTCTGGCCTCACTTCCGGAACCAGAGAGCTGACGGAAGGAACGGTGCGCTTCGGAGGCGGAGAAACCGGATGCAAGTAGACCGCGGGGCCTGCTGGGAGTCGCGGGAGACGGGGGGGGGGGCGGGGTCATGCCCGTCTGGGGCCTCCCTGAAGGCCCGTGAGAGGCGGAGGCTTCGGCCGGGCCTTCCCTGCGGGGAAGGGGACGCAGCCGCGACCCGCCTCTATTTCTCCCCTTGCAGGAGCACAGAGGAGCCCGGCAGAGGAAAGAAGGAGGCGCCGCTCGAGAGGAGGAGGCTGGAAAAGGCCGGCAGTCTCCGGGGCTGCAGGAGGGAATGAGTCGAAGGGGACTCCGGGAAAGGCGGCTG
The DNA here is from genome assembly GCF_900518725.1 of Notechis scutatus. The sequence continues at coordinate 128,862 of NW_020717271.1, forward strand.
CCCGGAGGGCGATGCGGGGAGAAGGAAACGGGCGGAAACCCCGACACGGGCCTGGAGGGCGGAGAGTCCTTCGAAAGACCCGGGAATCCCCAGAGAATCCAGGAGGGAGGAAAGAAGTATCAGTGCCCAGAATGTGAAAAATCCTTCAAAACAAATTCACATCTTCAGAGCCATCTAAGGATCCACCCAAAAGACCAACCATTTAAATGCCTGGAGTGTGGAAAAAGCTTCAATCATAGAGGCAACTTTGATAGACATCAAAGAATCCACTCAGGAGAAAAGCCTCATAAATGCCCGGAGTGTGGAAAGAGCTTCAGTCAGTTGGGAAACCTTTCTAGACATCAAAGGGTCCATTCCAGAGAAAAGCCATACAAATGCCTGGAGTGTGGAAAGAGATTCCATCTGAAGGAATACCTTTATAGACATCAACAAAGGATCCACTCGGAGGAGACACTGAATAAATGCCTGGAGGGTGGAGGGTCCTTCGGAAGACCTGGGAATCATCCCCAGAGGATCCAGGAGGGAGAAGAGAAATATCAGTGCCCACAATGCGAAAAATCCTTCAAAAGAAATGGAGATCTTGAAAGGCATCTAAGAATCCACTTATTTGGAAACCCATTTCAATGCTTTGAGTGTGGAAAGAACTTCAATCGGACAAGAGATCTTACACAACATCAAAGAATCCACACAGGAGAGAAACCTTATAAGTGCCTGGAGTGTGAAAAGAGCTTCTGTCATAGCAGCAGCCTTCATAAACATCGAAGGATCCACTCAGAAGAGAAACTAAATAAATCCCTGGAGGGCGGAGGGTCCTTCCGAAGAGCCAGGAGGCCCCAAAGGATGCAGGAGGGAGGAAAAAAATACAAATGCCCGGAATGTGAAAAATCCTTCAAAAGAAATGGACATCTTCAAGGCCATCTAAGCATCCATTCAGGAGAAAAGAAATACGAATGCCCAGAATGTGAAAAATCCTTCAGAACAAAAGATCTTCTTCAAAGCCATCTAAAAATCCACACGGGAGAAAAACCTTATAAATGCTTTGAGTGTGGAAAGAGCTTCCCTCACAGGAGCAGCCATGATAGACATCAAAGAGTCCACACAGGAGAAAAACCTTATAAATGCTTTGAGTGTGGAAAGAGCTTCAGTCAGACGAGCAGCCTTAATGCACATCAAAGAATCCACACAGGAGAAAAACCTCATAAATGCTTGGAGTGTGGAAAGAACTTTGGTCATAGCAGCATCCTTTATAGACACCAAAGGATCCACTCAGGAGAGAAACCTTATAAGTGCCTGGAGTGTGGAAAGAACTTTGGTCATAGCAGCAGCCTTAGTAAACATCAAGTAATTCATTTACAAGAACACTACGATTGCTGGGAATGTGAAAAAGGCTTCAAAACCATTCAAATCCTTGAAAAACATCTAAGAATCCACTCAGTAGAACAAATGAACAAGTGACCTTCTTCAAAGCTATCTAAGAAATCCACTCAGGAGAGAACCCTAATAAATGCCTGGCGTGTGGAAAAAGATTCAGTCAGACAAGCAGCTGTTACGCACATCAAAGAATTCACATGGGAGAAAAATGTCATAAATGTCTGACATGAGGAAAAACCTTTGGTAATGAGACCATCCTCTATGAACATCAAAGGATCCACTCAGGAGAGAAACCCTATAAATGCCTGGAGTGTGGAAAGAGCTTCTGTCACAGGAGCATCCTCTACAAGCATCAAAGAATCCACATGGGAGAAAAACCTTTTAAGTGTCTGCAATGTGGGAAGAGCTTCAACATAAGAGGTTCTCTGTAGAGACATCAAAGGATCCACTCAGAAGAGAAACCGAATAAATGCCAGGAGGGCAGAGGGTTCTAGGAAGACCCAGGAGTCCCCAAAGGATCCAGGAGGGAGAAAGGAAGTATCAACGCCCAGACTGTAAAAAAATCCTTCAAAAGAAATAACCATCTTCAAAACCATCTAGGAATCCACACGGGAGAAAAACCTTATAAATGCCTGGAGTGTGGAAAGAGCTTCAGTCACACGAGCATCCTTTATGCACATAAAAGAATCCACACGGGAGAAAAACCTTATCAGTGTCTGAAATGTAGGAAGAGCTTCAGTCGGAGAGGTTCTCTCTATAGACATCAAATGCTTCACACGAGAAAACAATATCAGGGCCTGGAGTATGGAAAGAGTTTCTGTGAGAGTGGAAGTCTTTATAACCGTCAAAGGATCCACATGGGAGAATAACCAGATAGAGTTAGTCCTTGATTTACAGCAGTTCATTTAGTGACTGTTCAAAGTTACAATGGCACTGAAAACAGTGACTTATGGCTGTTTTTCACACTTATGTCACATGATCACAATTCAGACGTTGGTAAACTGACTCCTATTTATGATGGTTGCAGTGTTCCGGGATCATTTGGTCACCTTTTGTGACCTTCCTACAAGCAAAACCACTTAAGATTCACTTAACTGTGTTACAGTTACAGTGATTTACATAATTGGCAAGAAAGGTCATAAAATCCACTTAAATGTTTCACTGAGCAAGAAAAATTTGTGGCTGAATTGTAGTTGTAAATCGAGGGCTACCTGCAAATACCTGGAATGTGGTAAGAGATTCAATTCACAGCAAACCCGTAATTCACATCAAAGACTCCACAGAGGAGAAAAACCGTATAAATGTCGTGAGTGAGAAGCGCTTCCTTCTGTATCGAAGGATTCACATGGGGAAAAAACAATAAACTTGTCTGAGTGTGGAATGACTTTCGGTCATGATGTATGTCTGAGTAGATTAGAATTCTTTATTGGTCAAGTGTGATTGGACACAAGGAATTTGTCTTTGGTGCATAAACTTCATTGTACATAATGGCTATAAGTGATAATCATGATCATAGTAATAAAAATACAAATCAAATTAAATACTTTATTTGGTCAAGTGTAATTAGATGTGCAAGGAATATGTCTCCAGTGCAGAAGGTCTCGGTGTACATGCACAGCAACAGAATAACAATAATAATTGGAAAGTACCTTGGAGGTCTTGTGCTCCAATCTTGTGATCCTATACCATTCCAGACAAGTTCAGTCTCTTATGAAAAGCCTCCCGGAATGGAGCACTCACAACTTCTGAAGGCAAGCTGTTCCACTGATTAATTGTTTTCACTCGTAGGAAGTTGGCAGAGAGCATTGGCACTTATGATCAACGTTAGACTTCCAGCTGGCTTTCCCATTGACTTCTGGAAATGATCATGATGTGCATGGCATCACGGCAAATTTCAATCCCACAGGAATGATAGGTCCTCTATTTCAATCCCACAGGAATGATAGGTCCTCTATTTTTGTCTTAGAAGAAACAGTTGCACCTTACGATTCAGGAGTTGCTACTGGAACGTTCTGAGGAAACTTACCAATTTCCGTTGTCCCCACAGGTCTTTCCATGTGCCTGGAAATTAGGGAGTTTTCTCCTGGGTTAATTCTTCCCTTGAAAATAAGACTTGCCCCTTCTGTACTTTTTGGCACACTCCATCCTTCCATACAGAGAATAAACTGCACTCTTGATTATTAATGAGCCAACTCACCCTTTTCTCTCCTTTTTGCCTCCAACCTGATCCAGTGCTACCTTTATTCCCTCTTTAGCAATTCAAGTTATGGACACCACAGGTTTCTTGTATTTCCTTGTAACTTTCGTATTTTTATCATAACCTTGTAATATAGAAAGTTTCTAGATGCTTGTAACTTTACAACTGTCTGATAAGGGACTTTCTCAGGCTGAATAATAAAGGACTTTTTCGGTTGCACTTGCTAGAAGTTTCAGTTGATCATAATTGTATTTTTTTTTCACAACAGAAGCTTGTGAGGCTCATGACGCTTTTCCCCCATGCAAGCATTCTTTTAGTACAATGCTCATTTCAATGCAGCCCCATGCAGTTAATGTGGTTCTCCGGCACCCTCATCCTGGCTTTGCTTGTCGTTTTTCATTTCTTCTCTTGGAATTGAGAAAAAATTTCCTACCAGTGAGGACAATTAACCAGTGGGACAGCTTGCCTCCACAAACCATCACTGGAGGAGGTTTTAAAGAAGAGACTGGACAGTCACTTGTCTTGAGATGGTATGGGTTCTCCTGCTTGAGCAGGGGGCTGGACTAGAAGACCTCCAAGGTCCCTTCAAAATTTTCTTTGCTCCATGTAGAGTTGTAATTGCAGGAATGTCTTTATCTTGGATGGCAAACCTGAGAGAAAAGAATGTTTCCAAGCAAATACAACTCAGGCAAACAAAGTTACTCATCTAAAGGAAGATTACAGAGAGGAAGTAAACATATGTTGGACTTTGACTAGAGATCATTAATTGTGTTAGTTACTATGCTGAACAATAACGAAAGTCAAGCAGAAACCAAAGTTAACCAATGTTAGAGGATTACTAAAAATGTGTATAAATGCAAGACTAGATTCCAATAAAGATCATCATGAATCAGTTGATCATGATCAAACACCTCGACTGCCTCGTTATTACAACAGCTCCAGAAGGTAGGACAAGAAACAATGGTTTAAATTACAGGGATTTGACTTTAGATTACTATTATGGCAACTAGCAGAGGTGGCTGTCCTGGGAGGAATGAGAGGCCTTGTGGGAATCTGGATGTCCATCAGGAATGTTGGATTCTCAACTGGGCAGCTGTGGACAAGATCCCTGCCGGATACTTGTCCAAGGGCTACAGTTGAGGGCTGCTGTGACACAGGGTCCAGCCCTCCCTCCGCCCTGCCTAGTCAGTGCTGCTGTGCAGACTTGCTATAGGCTACCTGCACAAAAAGGAAAACCACCCAATCCTGCTGGTAATTGAAGTTCAAAATTCGAGAGAATTTCTCTCCGTCCTTAAACTTGGCACCATTTAACAATACTTTGGGGTTCAGAAAAATGTGTCTGCACCTAAGCAGAAATAATGGAGGGAGCTCACCTGGGATGATGGAACAAAACAACAGCATGGCAGCACAAAGGGAATGTGATGGGATGTTGACCTGAGGCTGTATAAATGAGACTTTGTGAAGCGTCCCTAGAAAGAGGCACTTGACACCCAACAATCGACCTTTTGTGCAAAAACATGAGAAGTGGGCAGCTTTAGTGATTGGTCTGGCGCCTCCTATAGACATTTGCCTGGCATTGATGCAAAAGGTGGAGCAGGTGAGGTTTGATAGGCCACCTGTCATCTCCATGGGAATTCTGATGGCTTTATGACCTCATCCATGCAGGCTAAACTGCCAGTTACTGTCAGTTATCAGAGTGAAGGTGCCTTCCAAGAGGCAGGTTGGTTTCAGAAGGCTCCTGGACTTGGGGAAGTCTTTCCTCTATTGGTAGCTAATATATCAGAGTTGTATTCAAAAGTGAAAATGCCTATTTGGCCCTTTCCTGGAGAGGGAAGCAGGAAGAAAATGAGAACAGCGCAACCACTAAACAAACCATAAGAATAAAAGAAATAGCAAAACGGTCCTTTTGCTGAAGCAAGAGTAAAACTGAATCAACAGTAATCGTGGTTATTGTTTTTGCAGTTGAGGGGCTGCCCTACCTCGCAGGGTTGATTAATGGGGAAGCCATGATCGAATCCTGGAAAGTGTCCTAGGAAGAGACTCACCTGGGAGGTGGGGAAGGGGTTCCTTTTGATGGCTCCCCAGGTGTGATCTGCCCCCCCCCCCCCGAAGGGACACCCTCACAGCTGTATTTGCTTGGCCTGCTCAGCTTGGCTGCTCTTAACTCGGGTTAATTTTGCTTTGCAGTCGGCCCGTGAGGCCAGCGGGGGTTCAGGATGCGCAAAGCCAGGAGTGGGAAGCGTGTTGCGTGGACGGGGCCTCGGGCCCCACCGAGTCCTCTTTCAGGTCCTTTCAGTTCCCCTCTTCCCCAGTGGAGGGCCTGGGGCAACGATGTCTCTCTCGGCTTCCGTACTTCTGCCAGATGCAAGGATGGCACTGGGGGTTGGGGCTGCGCTCCCACCTGCTACAAAGACAAGCCCCCCGCCCCCCCCTTCCACTCTGGGCCTCCGTCTCGCCAAGAGCCGCGGGGCTTTTCCATCCGAAACCTCCAGAAAGCGCACGTTCGAGGAGACCTAAACGATGCGCTGCCTAGAGAGGAAGGGGCGGCGATTGGGAGGTCTCGCCCCACTTCCGGAATCAGAGAGCTGACGGAAGGAGCGGTGCGGTTCGGACAAAGAGAAACCGGATGCAAATAGAGCGCGGGGCCTGCTTGGAAGTTACGGGAGACGGTGAAGGCCTCGGCCTGGGCTTCTCCTGTGGGGCAGGGGATGCAGCCGTGACCCGCTTCTCTTTCTCCCCCTCAGGAGGACGGAGGGGCCCGGCGGCGGAAGGAAGGAAGGAGGCTCCGCCCGAAAAGAAGAGGAGGAGAGCGGGCCGCGCGGAGCAGCCCTGCACGGTCCCGGCGC
>NW_020717272.1:7559-25008 GCF_900518725.1 Notechis scutatus
ATCCTCTAACACAGCAGGCTCAAACCTCAGAGCCAAATCCTCCTCTTTCTCATTGTCCAAGTCTGTGTCCTCTAACAAAGCAGGCTCAAACCTCAGAGCCAAATCCTCCTCTTCCTCATTATCCAAGTCTGTGTCCTCTAACAGAGCAGGCTCAAACCTCCGAGTCACAACACTACCCAATCTATCTGGACTCTCTATGCCACAGAAGAAAAGGAACATTCAGGTAATCCAATGTTCATTCTCCAAAGCACCTGAAGGCAGGACAAGAACCTATGGATGGAAACTAATCAAGGAGAGAAACAACCTAGAACTAAGGAGAAATTTTCTGACAGTTGAAACGATTAATCCGTGGAATGACTTGGCTCCAGAAGTTGTGAATGCTCCAACACTGGAAGTTTTTAAGAGATTGGACAACCATTTGTTTGAAATGGTATAGGGTTTCCTGCCTGAGCAGGGGGTTATACTAGAAGACCTCCAAGGTCCCTTCCAACTCTGTCTCCCCACCCCTCCCCTTTATCCTATCCTATCCCATCCTATCCTAATCACCTATCCTATTTTATCCTTCTATTGATTCTAATTTTATTCTAATTCTATTCTATTCATTCTTATTCTATTCTAATTCTATTCATTCAGTCCAATATTTTTGTTGCTGAGGTATTTGTGTTAATTTTGCCCATTTCTTAATTTTGTTAAATTTGCACCATTTTACAACCTTTCTTGCCACAATTGTTAAGTGAATCATTGCAGTTGTCAAATTAGTAACACAGTTAAATGAATCTGGCTTCTGCATTGACTTTGCTTGTCAGAAGATAGCAAAAGGTGATCACATGACCCCGGGACACAGAAACTGCAATAAATATGAACCAGTTGCCAAGTATCCAAATTTTGATCATGTGAACATGAGGATGCTGCAAAGTGTTGGATCTTTGAACAGTCATTAAATGAACTGTTGTAAGTCAAGAACTACCTGCAGTTATGACATGATCAAAAGGTGATCACATGACCCAGGGACACTGCAACTCTCATAACATGCCAGGTGTCAACACAGAATCCAGGGGATTAAAACAAAAAGTGTTTGTGTGTGTATGCCTGTGATCCTCCCCTTCCCATGCAAAAGGATCGCCTGTCTGATCCTGCAGCGGAGTGACCGTGTGTGTGTCTGAGACAAAATGTCACTTTCTGACACTGCAGTCCCCCCAGTCTCTTCATGAAGGCTTCAATCCTGGGTCAAGCATCCAGCTACTGCTGCCACCCCGCCTGCCACTCCCTCCACGGCTCAGCAGAGGCCCACCCCTCAGAGCCCTGATTGGCTGTTGGGAGGTGCGGCTGCTTGTCCCTTGGGGCAAATCGCTCAAGTACAATGATCCCTCTGCAAATCACCTGTGACTGGCGGGACAGAGGTTGAGGGCTGGGGGTCCATTGGCGTTGGAGAAACGCCGGCAGAAGGCCCAGCTGTGTTTGAACGCTGTCAATTGGCTGTGGCTGGACGGCTGGCGTGAAGGGTGTGTGAACATGTACGGAGACAAAAAGTCCTAGACCAACAGGTCAATTCCATAGAGGCTGATGGAATATGATCTAGCAGTTGAAGAATTCAATTTGGAATATATTTTTCCTTTTGACTTTGGAATGGGCGTTGTTTACCTGAACACCAGTTCTCCTTGTTAGGCAAGACAGATCAGGATGGGTGTTACTCTTCTTCAGCTGCTAAGGACTGAGTCTGTGTAAAAGGCTTATTAGCCTAGCTCCACCCACTCTGGGTAACTCTTCCCCAGTTCTGCGAAGCTATTGTGACAGACTGAATTGCTTCGAAGAAAAGAAAAAGAACAAGATCGTTATCAGAAACCAACCCCCCCCTCCCATAGGTCTCCAGGCCGGACCACTTCCCAGGTGGGGCTGACCTGTCTTGCCTAACAAAGAGAACTGGCGTTCAGGTAAACAACGCCCATTCTCCCTTGTAAGGCTGTGACAGGTCAGGATGGGACATACCAAAGCAGGGTTGTCCTCGGGAGGGTTAAGATTGGTCCTGGCCTCCACGGTCTGAAACGACCTGTTGAAGGACCCGTCTTCCAAATGCCGCATCCACCAAAGCAAAGGAGTCCAGCCAGTAGTGGCGGATGAAAGGCGAAGGAGACGTCCACGTGGCTGCTCTGCAGACCTCCTCTACTGATGTTTGCATGAACCCAAGCTGCCGTCGTTGCCAAACTGTGAGTGGAGTGTGCTATGATGCCCCTAGGTCCCGGAAGGGACTGACTGGAATAGGCTCGAGCTATACATGCCTTGATCCATCTACTTCCTGTGGATGGAGTCACCTTTCCTCCCAATGTCGAAGGTTGGAAGGAACAAAAAAGAGATTCTGTCCTGCAGAATTCAGCAGTCTGTTTGATATCAATCTTTAAGGCTCTGCGCACATCCGAAGTGTGCCAAGCCTTCTCCAACTCATGGACCGGATGGGGACAAAAATCCAGGAGAACCAGTTCCTGAGCTCTGTGGAAAGAAGTGTTGACTTTAGAAATAAAGGCCGGGTCCAAGCGTAAAACCACCCGGTGGGGATAGAAGAGACAGAGATCTGGATGAACCGACAGGGCTACCAACTCAGAAACTCTCCTCACCGAAGTAACTGCCACCAAGAATGCCACTTTCAGTGTAAGAAGGTACAGGCTGGACTGTCTGAATGGTTCAAATGGAGGTCTGGTAAGGGCCTGCAGGACCTTGGGCAAATCCCAAGTAGGGTACCTATGTACCATAGGAGAACAAAGGTTGGTCGCACCTCTGAGGAACCTATGGACAGTAGGGTGCTGAGACAAAGATTCTAATTTCCCACAAGTCAACACCAATGAGATAGCTGTCACCTGCCTGCAAAGGGTGTTGGGGGCAAGGCCCTTATCCAGGCCTGCCTGCAGAAATTCCAACACAGTAGCCACCGAGGCCTGCAAAGGTGAAATGGTAGCCTTGGCGCACCAACTGGCAAAGGATTGTCATGTAGCCTCATAAATACGGATGGTTGAGGGTCTCCTGGAGGCCTGAATGGTTTTAATCACCTTGTTGGAGAGGCGGGCGCTTTTTAAGATGCCCCACTCAATCGCCAAACTGCCAGATGTAGCCACTGGGGCTCTGTATGAATCAGGGACCCCTGAAGAAGAGAGACATCCTCCTCAGGAATCTGCCAAGGGGGGGGCCACTGAGAGACCCATCAAATCAGCGAACCACGGCCAATGAGGCCAATAGGGAGCCACCAATATCACCTCGACCTTTTCCAACAAAATATTTCGAATCACCGCTGGGAGCAGTGGCAATGGAGGAAAGGCGTACAACAAACCAGGAGGCCAGCTACAACACAAGGCATTGGTCCCTTCTGCCGCCTGGGTGAAATATCTAGAGAAAAACCTGGGCAATTGGGCATTAAGGGGGGTGGCAGACAAATCTACCACTGGCAATCCAAATCTGTGCGTAATTTGATGAAATAGAGAGGGATGTAAACTCCATTCGGAGTGATCAATGGAGGTCCTGCTCAGCCAGTCCACCTGTACATTAGCCAAGCCCGAGATGTGTTCAGCTCAGATAGACAGAAGGTGCCACTCAGCCCATCTGCCCAGGGCTTCTGGTTCTGTCATAAGCGAGAAGGACCTGGTGCCCCCTTGCCTGTTGATATGGGCTTTAGTAGCAACATTGTCTGTCATGACAAGAACATTCGACCCAGAAACCTGGTGCCTAAACTGTCTTAGGGCCAAACAGACCACTCTGAGCTCTAACAAATTGATGCTATGGGCCTGTTCCCCCACAGACCATAAGCCCTGGGCCCATAGGGAATCCAGGTGAGCCCCCCAACCAGACAAGGAAGCATCTGTCGTGAGGACGAGGCAGGTCTCCACTTTCAAGGATTGGCCTCCGGACATAGCTCTAGATAGTTACCAATGGAAGGAAAGTAACACGTGCTTAGTTAACTTCACCTTCCGAGGGGAACAACTCGACCCAGACCTCTGATGAGGCAACAAGAACCACTGTAGGGACCTGGCATGAAGTCTGGCCCAGGGGACAATGCCAATACAGGAAACCATTTTACCCAAAAGTTGAGATAAATGTGCTAAAGGGGCAGAACGCTTACTCTGAATGCCCTTAATCATCCCCTGCAGGCTGTCCAACCGATCCTGAGAAAGGAAAACCTGACACACTCTTGTGTCAATAATGGCCCCCAAATGAAGGAGTCAAGTAGAAGGAATAAAACGGCTCTTTTTCCTATTAATGGGAAAACCCAGATCCTGCAGAACCAAAACCATGACCTGCAGATCTCTCTGAGCCCTTTGAAAGGAAGAAGACATGATTAAAATATCACCTAAAAAAGACTGCAGATGCACTGGGAAGGAATGAAGGTGCGCCGCGAGGGGAGCCAAAACTTTGGTGAAAACTCTAGGGGCGGAAGATAAACCAAAGGGAAGGGCCCTGTATTGAAAATGTTGCCCCTGGTAACAAAACCTTAAAAACTGCCTATGTGAGGAACAGATAGGAACATGTAAATAAGCTTCCGTCAAGTCTATGGATGTGAAGAAGTCCCCCTGCCGAACGCTCTCCAAGATGGAAGAAAGAGAGTGCATCTTGAAATGCCTGTACACAACATATTTATTGAGTCGTTTCAGGTCAAAAATTGTCCTCCACCCCCTCGAGGCTTTGGGGATAACGAAAATCCTGGAGTAGAACCCCGTCCCCTGTTGGTGTAAGGGAACCTCCTGAATGGCCCTGAAATCCAGCAAATGCTGGATGGCCGATTCCATCAGATTCCTTCACCCTGTGTCCCTAGATACTGGGCAGGAGATAAAGAACCTCAGAGCAGTTGAGTAGAATTCCAGAGAAAGACCCGATCTAACTGTGGACAAAACCCAGGCGTCAGAAGTAATTCCCTCCCATTGGTCTGCAAACCAAGCTAATCGGCCTCCAATGGGAAAAGACTGGGCACTAGCGCTCGCGATGGTACAGGCGACTTCTTCCTCTTCGAAAGGGCCGTTTTGCAGAAAACTGCTATCTGCCCTTGCCTGAACGATCTAGAGGAGGTTCCTGGTGTTGGTAAGAGGTCTTGGATGGCCGGTGGAAGCTGGAACTGGTTTCCCCTCTGAACTGAGAACGTTTGAAGTAAGGAGGGGCCCGATGCTCTGCCCTCTTGAGAAGCGAAGGAAGGATTTTCCACTTATCCTTGGTTTCAACCAAAAAAGGCTCGAGGGCCTCGCCAAAGAGCTTATCCCCTTGGACGGGGGCAGATGCCAACTTCCATTTCCGCCTGCCATCTGCTTGCCAGTTGCACAACACATGCGCCTGGTTGCCACCGAGAAAGCAATGGCTTTCGTGGTGAACCTGGCCCCATGCAGGGTGGCATCAGCTGTGAATTCCGTGGCCGCCATGATCTTATTGATGTCCTGGTGGGCTCAGACATCTGACGTAGGGATTCTATCACACAACTGCTTCAGCCACTTGAGTAACGTCCTGGTGAAGAACGACACTGCAGTAGATGCCTTGACTGCCCAGGCAGCCGCCAGGTGGAATCTCTGGAGGGATTGTTCAACACGCTTCTCCTTGGACTTGAGGACATCCTCCAGATCAGATGGGGCAGACGATGAGGAGGCCAAAGCTGCCACTGGAGCATCCACTGTGGGAAATTGGAGGGTTTTGGTGAGTTCAGGCCCCACGTTAAGGAACCTGTGGTCGGAAGCCAGGGGACTGGGTCCTGAGGCAGGTGATTCCAGACGTTTTTGAATAACCTTCAGGAACAGTCTGGGAGACGGGACCACTTCCTTCCTCACCTCTGGTTCGTCAAAGAGAACATCCTCCCCAGGAGGAAGTGAGGCAACTACCTCATCATCTGTGCCCTTCAGGTTGGCCGTGTTCCTCACCTTGAACAAGGGACTGAACAAGGTGTGTTTGAAGCAACCTATGAACACTGGAACCTCATGGGAAGTGCCTTCATCTGCTGACATGTCAGATTCTGGCTTATCATGTTCCCCCACCAAGGATGGAGCCACTGAGGGAGCAGGAGCAGGAGCAGGAGCAGGAGCAGGAGCAGGAGCAACATCCACCACCGAAAGCGGTTCCTGCATAAAGGAATCTCTGACAGGAGAGCTTCTCGAACCCGGGACCATCTCTCTGATAAATCAGAAGTTGCAGAAGAATGTCGGGTCGCTCTCTGCAAACCTTCTGAGATGCCCTTCCTGATGGCTTTGTCAATCAGAATCTGAAGGTTGACAGGGACATCTGATTCAGAAGGCTCAGCTGGTCTAAGCCCAGCAGCAGTAGAAGGAAAGGAGGATTCCAACCGCTGCCTACTGCACCCACACTCTTGCCAAGGTACAGCTTCTCCATGAGGGTCACCAAGCTGACTGCCCCCTTCAGAGGGAATCGGAGAAGCACCTCTCCTGGACACATCAAGGGACCAAGTCTGGATGCCGGTTCTAGAAGAAGGTCCAGGCTCCTCCAAATCCGCCTCACTGATGATCAATGCTGGAGAAGTAGCTCTTGTAGTCATTATACGAGTAGAGATCTGATGCACCTTGGCTATCTGCTTCTCTATGGCCTGATGGCACCTGGAAGCATCCTTCTCCTCTGCTTTAGAGGCCTTCTTCACGGGCTGCTTTCCCTTGGTAGAAGCAGCAGGAGCCACTTTTTGAGGCTTGGCAGCTTTGGAGGCTCTGGTTGCCCTTGGGGCTTCAGCCATCTTGGAACAGCAAGGCCTATTCTGGACTGAAAGTCCTGTGCAAGGAGAAGAGCACATGAAGGGATTTATAAAGGGACTTCAGGGGATATCTTCTCCATCCCCACTCCAACCACCACTCTCTTCTGCCCTATGTAACTTCAGTAGGATATTTTAATACTTCTTACTGGGACTCACACCCTCCTGGGCCTAATAGGGAAATTAAATATAGACCAGGCCTGGCTGGAAGCCCGAGGGCCCTGGTCTACCTCGGGATAGGGAAACCAACCCCCCACCGGGAAAAAGGAAATAAAGCGCCTACCCTTCGAAGTCTTCACTTCAGCAACAACAGGAACCGGGCTTGGTGCAGACAAAAGGCACAGGAGTGGCAGGAAGAAGTCGGCCTGGTCTTCAAAATGGCCACCGGTGGCCTGGGATCTTCAAAATGGCCACTTCTGGCCTCCAGGCTCCTTCTTCCTCTGGAAGACCTCAGAATTTTTGCTGCTATTTGCAAAAGCAGCTCTAAAAACAGCCGCACGACCATGCGGCTGCAATCTTCACAGCAGGGGAAACAAGTGATCACGCAGCACTGAACCGAGCGTGGCCACAGCCCCCGCTCTCCGGAAAGCTGACCAAATAAAAAGAACCTGCTTCCTCTTCGCCACGAAAGCTCCAAGCAGCCCCGCAGCTCTGGGAAGAGGGCGGAATCCCCCGTCCTCGAAGAACGTCCATCTGGCCGAACAACACCTTTCTCTTCACCCCAAAGGGCCGAAAGGACCACCACGGCCCTTGCAGGCTGCTCCAGTAGGCGGCTCTGAAAGTCAGCTGTGAAGTGGAGCCGCCAAATTTAAAAAGGGGAAGGCTGCCGGAGGCTTTTTTTCCCCTTTTTTAAAGGGAAACAACTTTTTCCCCCCTCCCTTGCAAGGCTGCCTTTGGAAATAAAAAAAGGGTCCAAAGGCAGGAGAGGCAATTTTTCATGTCCTTCTTCAGCTAAGGACTGAATAGAACTGGGGAGGAGTTACCCAGAGTGGGCGGAGCTAGGCTAATAAGCCTTTTACACAGACTCAGTCCTTAGCAGCTGAAGAGAAGTAACACCCATCCTGACTTGTCGCAGCCTTACAAGGGAGAATAATTAGACACTTTTTCAATTAGATCATTTATCCATTGGAAGTCAAGAATGCAAGCCTTCATGTAACTCTATGTACAGATTGCAGAATTGCTGTTCTATACTTATAATGGGATATTTTGTGAAGCCTCACATCAAAATGGTTTGAGTTGTTGCACACCCTATCTGGGAATGGATTTGATATCAAGCCCCAGCAATGGCAGCATTTTTTGGATATTAGCTGGACTTTACCTATTATAATTCTCCTAGAAGGAAAGAATACCTAGTGGTTTCAATTTCACTGAACCTGACTGCTAAGTAATTGTGAAAATTTTTAAGTCAATTTGGGTACTACATGCAGAGTATTAGCTTTTGAAGTTTGACCTGATCTGCTATATAGTTAAAAAGTTGTTTATATGCTTAAATTGGCTAAAGTATATAATACACTCTACACTCAAATGGAAAGAGAGTTTATTTAAGCTGTAACACACATGGTTTTAACACACTTAAATCAGATGAAAAATACACTGAAGTATCAGCAGTACATTTCCATTGGAAATGCGTTAAAATTCTTAAGCATTTCTTGCTACCATCTTACTGCAGTTTTCTTATGTGTTTCTAGTCTATACCCCACATCTTTTCTATAATCATGCAAAAGCAAATTAGATTTTGAATGGGAAGTCCATTTACTACGAAAAATCATATTTCACAGAGTAGCCAACTTGGTAGAACAAAACTTGTAGAGTTCTTCAGGTAAGTACACATAATTCAGAAGCCATGAACTTTCAGTTGTTCCTCCTTAACAATGCCAACCTGCAGAAAATATACAAACATCAGTAAGCCCTTGGCAGTTAGGACCAGAAATGTGAACACAAAAATAATTCCACATATTACCATATTTTTGGGACTATAAGACACACTCCCCCCCAAAAAAGGTGGGTGGAAATGTCTGTGTGTCTTATAGAGTGAACACAGGCCTGTTTTTGGCCTCCCAAACCCTCCACAGGTCCCGTTTTTGCCTTCCCTGGTGTCCAGAAGCAATCTGCAGGCCAAAAACGTGCTTGTCCAGAGTGCTTCTGGATGCTGGGGAGGACAAAAACGAGACACAGGGATGGTTTGGGAGGCCAAAAACAGGCCCAGTTTTGGTCTACAGAGTGCTTCTGGACAACGGGGAGGGCAAAAACGGGACACACAGAAGCAAAAAACTTTTTTTCTTGTTTTTCTCCTCTAAACCTAGGTGCGTCTTATAGTCCAAAAAATATGGTAATCCAAGTACAATTGCTGAGCAGGGATGTAATGCCAGCTGAGACTGGTGCAAAATTATCTATAGCAGCAGTTTTCAGTTTACAAGTCAACCTAGAAAATCCTCAAATGTTTCCTTAAAACATCCTGAAATAAAATCTTAACTGTCATGGTATAAATTGTGCTATTAAGAAAACCAAAGTGTTGGAGCCAAGTTGGTTACACTCTTCCACTCAGCCCCATAATTCAGCTCTTTATCAATTTAGAGAAAACAATAGAGCTCACAGTTGGCAGTGACTCATTAAATTCTATTTTGTTGTCATGTTCAGGCCGTAAAGTGTACTAATGATTTCCAACTATCTGTTTAACCTAAATGAGTTATGAGCATTCTAATATTTGAGTCAGCTGTCTGAATTGCTAGACTTATAGGAACTCACCTCTAAGAGAAACTGGCAAATGTTCTTCCTCTGGTCACCCT
The DNA here is from genome assembly GCF_900518725.1 of Notechis scutatus. The sequence continues at coordinate 17,055 of NW_020717272.1, forward strand.
GCAACTGGATCACCTCCCCATATTCAGGATGCTCAATCACAGTACCATTACAGGCAAATTTCTGCAGAGAAACATTGCTATATTCAGTGGCAACAAACTGTTTTTCAGGTACTTGAAGCTATTCCATTACACCAGGTGTCAAGCACACAGGCCCACAACACTCCCAACTGAGGCCCAAACCAGATTAAAATGGGTCATATTTAAAGAAAGTAAAATAAAAATACAACAAAACATTACAAAATATTACATTTTAAAACTAAATAATAAATTTAGCCACCAATCACCAAAAGTGTGGGCTCATGACTTACAAGGAGTGCTGCACAAGGTCACTGCCTCAGCTTAATTGCAACAGCAAAGAATGCTTGGCATTGCTGCGGCAAGGCCTAAGCAGGAGTACCATGTGACAAAAGCTCCTTCTCAGTCTGTTCTACAGCAACCTCAAGTACCCCAGGCTACTGTAATTAAGCTGAGGTTGCAGATTTGTGCCTTATCCTCAGATGGCAGGCAGGCAGCCTTATACTGGTAGCCGACCTGCTGCAAACCTCAAAGCTTCTAGTGCATGAAGAGCACCTCTCTGCAAAACAGGTTAAATTAATTTCTCACCTCCCTTCAAAAGAGGTTGAATTAATATCTGTTGAGGTTCAGGCTGCAGAAGATCTATGGTCATGGTTAACTTCATAAATTAAAGAGAAAAAACTGAAATATCACTGTCAACTCATAAAACATTTCTATGCTTGTTTTAGAGTTGCCATGAACAGAAGGGGGGTGGGGGGAGAAATTTGAAAGAGCAGTGCAGCAGTTTGGAACCAAAAGTGCATTCCATTTTTATCTTGCAAAGATTTTAACTAAGCTACCAGAATTTCTGCTGCGCAAATCTCTAATTGGAGAATGTGATTGATGACTCTTGGCTATGAAAGTGTTTTGTTGGAGAATATGAATTATCAAACACCCAAAGGGGTGGGGGGAAACCAGGGTCAAGGGTGACAGTGAATCACATGTCTCAGAATCGGCTTCATACAGACCTTTGCCAACATGTTCGCTCCTAATAAATTCTTTGAAGTTTTTGAAGTTTGGCTCGAGGCTCATGATTTAATTAGAGCAACTGCCGGAACTCTGAGAGAATGTCAAAAAAACGCTGGCAAAAGCGGCACAGGCAGACAAACACCGAGCCCTGCAACGGCCATTCCAGTTGGGGGAGGTCTACCTCTTCACCAAATATCTGAGGTTAAGACTCCCTAGCAAGAAATTGGGGGCAAAGTTCATGGGACTATTGCCCATAGTAAAGATCATCAACCCAGTCATGGTGCAGCTGAAGTTGCCCCGATTGTTAGGGAAAATACACCCGGTATTCCATAGTAGCCTCTTAAAACCCATGGTCGGATCGACCCTGAGACCCCTACCTCGTGATGACTCTTGGCTATTGTTAGGAATATACACCCTAGCAGAACCTGCACGGAAGTCAGGCAGGCAGGCAAATATGTGAGATAAACGTTTTTGTAGCTTACACTCAGTAAAACAGATACAATGTGCTAAATAGTTTATTCCAGTAAGATTTATAGCATAGTCAAACAGTCCATATATCATACACTAGTTCAGTCCGTCCGGGGATTAATCAGTTGCAAAGTCCAGTGTCGAAAAAGAGGTCAGTAAACTTACAAAATCAGTCCAGTAATATATCTCTTTGCAGTAGAGATATGAAGAAGTAAAACCTCTTTTCTTCCTTCAGCAACAGCAAAGAACACGCAGTTAACAATCCATCATCGTCAGCAAGCAATCCAGTAAGCCAGCAATCAATCAAGTTCTCTTGCTCCCTCTTATGGCGATTTACAGCCGCACCCAAAATTACATGTTTTACAGTTAAAGTGACACACACTTAAACTCACAATCATAGTCTATATATATTATTTTACCCAAACTACGTTAGGTAACCTAGGTTATTCCTAACAGCTATGGATGTGTTTTGTTGGAGAATATGAATTATGATGCACCCAAAGGGGTGGAGGGAAACCAGGGTCAAGGGTGACAGTGAATTACATGTCTCAGAATCAGCTTCAAACAGGTCCTGCCGACATGTTCACTCCTAATAAATTCATTCTAGGTTTTGAAGTTTGGCTTGAAGCTCATGATTTAATTAGGGCAACTGCCGGAACCCTGAGAGCAAGCTGATTCTCGTAATTAATCAACATTACCGGGGTACCTGGGTCCTGGCCTCTTCCATCACTCCCCGACATCTGGGGTGCATGGAGAGAAACTCAGGCGGCCATGGCAGAGGGAGGACTATCAGAAGAGAGCTTGCTCCAGGCGACCCAAGAAGAAACAGGCTTGGCCTCCAGCCAAAAGCAAACAGAAGCTGACAGCATAATTACAGAAGGACAGCCCTCCTTGAATTCTGAAGAGGAGAAACCTGCTCCGTTCAAGGGGATAAAACCAGATAAGTCCCTGACAGAATTCCTGGGGAGATCCATAGAGCAGCTGAGGGAGGAATTTGAATGGGCCACCATTTGGGATGATGGCCCATCCTGCCGCCCAAAACAGAGGGGAGTTTTTACAGAGCCCTTTGAAGTGGGGAGAGGCTGGTGAGACCACAGCCCTCCCTCTCTACCCACCAGAAGAAAAAAGAGCCGGCAGCAGCAGCCAGTGCCTCCCCCATGCAGCAGGCAGCCACCTCCTCCTGTGCAAACTAGAGCCAGGGAAGAAGGTCAGCCACCTCAAGCACAGGCTTACAGAGTGTGACAGGGAGAGGGAGGAGCAAAGCTCAATGAACTGCTCCAGTTCAGGGGAAAATTTGATGGAGACCCAGACCAGCTAGCTCTATTCCTTGACTCAGCTGAGATCCACCTGGAATGCTATGGACATCTCTACCCCTCCCCTAGAGCCATGGTGAATGCCATTTCTGAGGGGCTAGAGGGAGAAGTAAGAGGATGGCTAGCAACCCTCCACAAGAGAAGGGCCCCCCAACTGCATGACGTAGATGACTTCCTACAACTGCTAGAAGCCATATTTGAGGAGGCAGAGGACCCGTATGCGGAAGATGAGCTCAGCAACCTAAAGCAGTGAGGGCGACCCATCAAGGAACACATCCTTGAATTCAGGAGAATCAGTGGGAAACTATCCCTTCTGCCTGAGCGGATGCTGGTTCATTTTTTAGAACAAGCCTGGACAAGCAAATTAGCAAAGTAATCGCCTATCGGGATATCCTGAACCAACTCTCTGAGTGGTTCCAAGTGCCCATAAAAGTCGATGGGGCATTACACGCTAACGACATGAGAAAGCCGCCAGAACCAAAGAGAGAAGGCAGCCAGACCAGAGACTACCCAGCCGACGGGACACCACAGCACCATGACTGGCCCCCAAACCAGCCCTCTCATGAAGCCCAATTAAATGCTATTGATGCGGGGGAGTAGGGCACATGGCAACGGCATGCACAACCCCAGGGCTGGAACCAGGGCTGGAATCATCACACAAAACTTCTAGCAGCAAACTTGTACATCAAGTTGTCGAAATGCAAATTTAACCGTGCACAGATGGACTACTTTTGAAGTGAGGAGATGCAGACAGGAACACAGTCCCCCTTATCCACCCATCAGAAGGAGAAGGAGCCCAAGACTGCAACCAGTGCCTCTCCCATGCAGCAGGCAGGCCACCCAAGGCAGAACTAGGGCCAAGGAAGATGACCAGCCACATCAAGTGCAGGCTTACAGGGGCCAACAGGAGGAGGGAGGAGCAGTGCTCAATGAACCGGCCCGCTTCAGGGGAAAATTTGATGGGGACTCCGACAAGCTAGCTCTATTCCTTGATTTGGCTGAGATCCACCTAGAACGCTATGGACACCTCTACCCATCCCCCAGAGCCATGGTGAATACCATCGCCCAGTGTCATGCCCCTGTTGGAATCTGATTCTGAGGGTGAGGCTGAACAGCTGACAGGGAATAGGAGTGTGGCTCCGGTGGCTGTGGAAGAAACTGGGGAAGGGCAAAGTCCGGCTGGGCAGAGCAGGAAAGAAGTAGAGCAAGGCAGAGGGAATTCAGAGGAAGATCCAGGCCCACCCCCTCTTCATCCTAGGGCACGCAGGGAGGAACGGAGAAGGGAGCAATGTGAGTTGCATGGCTTATGGGGGAAGAAAGGGCACTGATTCCCTTCATTAGCTGCAGCTGGGAACACAGTGTTTAAAAAGGGAGATTGTGCACAGCAACTTGTTGGAAGCCAATCGTGATTTATCTTTCATTGTCGAGGCTTATCTGGGTTCCTGGCGTCTTCCCAACTGTGTGTGTTTTGCTGGCCTTTCAAATCTGCAATTCCTTATCCTGCCCTGTCCAGTTAATTGCTGCAGCATGGTTTGTGTGGATTATTTACAGTTTATATGTACTTTGTTTTTGGACTGAATTTCCTCCACTTAAAGACTGTTTTTGGGATTTTTTTCCTCTAGCCAAAGGTAACTGGACATTGGGGGCAAAGCTGGAGGTATTAAAGGGAATTTTCTTAGTAATGTGACTGTGTTGCCTTTGTGCCACACCCCGGGTCATCACACCCAGGGGCTAGAGGGAGAGGCAAGGGAATGCCTAGCAGCCCTCCACAAGAGGAGAGCCCCCCAACTGCAAGATGTAGATGACTTCCTACGACTGTTAGAGGCCAGATTTGAGGAGGTGGAGGACCCGTATGTGGAAGATGAGCTCAGAAACCTAAGGCAGAGGGGGCGACCCATCAAGGAACACATCAGTGAATTCAGGAGAGTCATTGGGTGTTGTGGTCCGCCGGCAGCCTGCGGACACAGCAGCAGAATCGGACAGTGGGGAAGAACATGGGTCAGTCCGGGAGTCTGGGGAGGACTTGGATGAGGGTCCTGCATCAGATACAGAGATAGGGCCAGTGCCACCTGGGAGTTATATGCTGACTCCGGAGCCTCCAGAATCTGACAGCAACAAGGCAGAGGAACAAGGGGAGTCCATTGGGTCGTTTTCACCCTCATCTTCGCTGTCGTAGGACTCCGGAGACTGGTCGTTGTTGCCTGAGGTTCCCCCACCCTTCGGCTGCATGGGGAGGGACCTCTGCAGCCTGGAGGGCCTTCTGGGATGTGTCGGTGGCGCGCTTGGGGCCTCATTCTGGTTGTGCCATAGGTGGTGGCTCTGGCCTTGGTTTCGGGGCTGGGGTTGTGCATGCTAATCCCATGTGGCCTATTCCCCTGCATCTGTAGCATTTCAGCGGACTTCGTGGGAGGGCTGGTTTTGGGGCTGGCTGTGGTGCTGTGGTTCCCCATCAGTCTGGCAAAGAGGCTCAAACAGAGCCTTTGTAAGAGACTGCAAAACCCTGGGCAGATCCCAAGTAGGGTATCTGTGAACCACCAGAGGGCAAAGGTTGGCTGCCCCTCTGAGAAACCTACAGACTGTAGGATGCCGAGTTAAGGATTCCATTTTGCCACAAGCCAACACTGAAGAGATAGCTGCCACCTGGCGGCGAAGGGTGTTGGGGGGACAGGCCTCTATCCAGACCTGCCTATAAAAATTCCAATACGATTGCCACCAAGGCCTGTAAAGGTTGAATGTTAGCTTTGGAGCACCAACTAGAAAAAGCTTGCCATGTAGCCTCATAAATACGGATAGTCAAGGGTCTCCTGGAGGCCTGAATGGTCCTGATAACTTTGTTGGAGAGATGGGCACATTTTAGCATGCCCCACTCAATCGCCAAACTGTCAGATATAGCCACTGGGGCTCCGGATGACTCAGGGACCCCTGGAGGAGACATCCTCTTCAGGAATCCTCCAAGGCTGGGTTAGGGTTAGGGTTAGAGACCCATGAAATCAGCAAACCAAGGGTGCCTAGGCCAATAAGGAGCCACTAATACCACTTCAGCTTTTTCTATCAAAATCTTTGTACAACAAACCTTGAGGTCAATTACAGCGTAAAGCGTTGGTCCCTTCCACCCCAGGAGTGGCAAAATCTAGTAAAGAATCTGGGCAACAGGGCATTAAGAGGAGTGGCAAACAAATTTACTTCAGGCTGCCCAAACCTCTGAGTAATCTGAGAAAAGAGCGAAGGATGCAGGCTCCATTCAGTGTGGTCTATGGTAGCCCTACTGAGCCAATCTGCCTGCACATTATCCGAGCCAGAGATATGTTCAGCTCGGATGGATAGAAGGCGCCGCTCTGCCCAAAGCCTCCGCTTCTGTCATGAGGGATTTGGACCTGGTGCCCCCTGTCTATTTATGTGGGCTTTGGTGGCTACATTGTCAGTCATGACAAGAACATGCGTGCCAGAGACAAGATGAGAAAACTTTCTAAGGGCCAACCGAACCACCCTTAGCTCCAACCAATTAATGTTATGAACCTGTTCCTCAGCAGACTATAAGCCTTGGGCCATGTGGGACTCCAGATGAGCTCCCCACCCTGATAAGGAGGCATCAGTCGTGAGGATGAGCCTGTCCTCCACCCTGAAGGACTGGCCCTTAGAAATAGCACTGGGGACTTCTGGTGATGATGTGAGGACGAACAGAGATGTAGAAGTCCGTCTCCAGTCCTTCTAAATCCTTTTTGCTCTTTGGCACAACCCCTCGGGGTGCACGGTTCCCGTAGAGAACTGTGCCGGTGTCGGGAGACTCAGGCTGTGGTGAGAGGGGAGGGCAACCCCTCATCGCAAAGAAGAGAAACCCTGCAGAGGCAAACCAGCAAGAGATCAACGGCTTGCAATGGCGATCCCATAGTCCGAACTGTTACCTGCGAAAAGAAGAGATTGAGTAACAGCCTGTGGCGGCTAACGAAGAGGTTTGTGCAGAGATCCTGTGAGTGTTCGATTGTTGAATGGTGAAGAGATTTGTTGAGAAGCAACAAGCTGATCGGAGCCTGGAAAGAAGCGGCGAAGAGAGAACGCAAAAGTGTTTGAAAGTGAAAGGGCTCGAGAGGAGGAAGTGAAGATTAACAGTAGCGACTTAGAGGAGAAGGAGGCTCGGATCGGAGAGGTTTGCTATATTGTTGCCAGTTGGAGAAAAAAGTTTGACACACGGAGGTTTGGGATGCTTTTGGATTATTTTTTGCTTGGAAGGATTGGGCTGGCTACTTTTGAGATCGGGAGAAGACTTGAACCTTTGAAGAAGATTAAAGACTTGTGGTTATAGATGATATTAATAACTGATTTAAGTCTCTCTGGATGTGGAACGGGGGTTGCTGGCTGGGAGAGTGCTTTAGTGGAGAATTTTGGAAAAACTATTTGCTTGAAACCCAAGTCAGAAGGAGGAGTGTGTACTGCTGAGTGTGTTGAGGTATTAGGAAGTCATAAACGTTACTCAGCAAAAAAATTTTCTATTTTGCCTGAAGGCGAGGAAGTGAAATCATCTAGCTTCAGAGACGGAGAGCTGGACAATTAATTTAAGACTCTCCCCTTTCTTTAATTTTGGACATTTGGATCAACTATTCTATATTTTATTATCTTTTGCCTATGTACTGATTGAAGAAGGAGAGACATTTGATGAGTGTAATTGTGAGGTATTCTGCAGGACCTAGCTGATTTATCAGCAACTTGTCAAGTAACATTGATATCGATAACAATAACCATTTAATATTTATAATATTTACTACATTTATAGTTATAATTGATTAACTACATATTAATTTTTGAATATATCTTGTTTATTACTTTAATCAATTGACTTTTTCAGGTTAATCTATTTCTAATTTTTTCTATGTGCATTGATGAATTCTTTATACTATAATATTGTCTCATAAAATACACTGCTCAAAAAAATAAAGGGAACACAAAAATAAGACATCCTAGATCTGAATGAATGAAATATTCTTATTAAATACTTTGTTCATTACATAGTTGAATGTGCTGACAACAAAAATCACACAAAAATTATCAATAGAAATCAAATTTAGCAACCCATGGAGGTCTGGATTTGGAGTTACACTCAAAATTAAAGTGGAAAAAAACACTACAGGCTGATCCAACTTTGATGTAATGTCCTT